>CM038233.1:60298791-60509860 GCA_021442155.1 Cymbidium sinense
GACTTGATCTGGATTTCCAATCATTTGGAATTGATTCATGCTTTTATAAATTCCATTAGAATTAATTTGAATTTGAGACAAATCAATTAAGTTGGAATTGATTTGAGTTTGAAGTTGGTTTGGAGTTGATGTTGATTTGAATTTGAAGTTGGTTTGATTTGATTTGAATTTGATTGATTTGAAGTTGATTTGAAAATCAAGTTGGAATTGATTTGAGTTTGAAGTTGAATTTGTTTGACTTGAAGAAGGAAGTGAGGATTTGGTTCAAGCTATAGGGTAGCAAATTTTCCTAACACCCAAGGCATGACTATTCTATGGCTAACTCTTCTAAGTCTCTAGGGTTAGGTTGAGTGTTCACTAATCACTAGAAGTGTCTTAAGACTAAGAACTTAGTGTCTAAGAGGATGTCTAAGATGAGAGGTTGAGAGCTCATTCTAAAAATGAGGTCAACAAAGGGCACCCAATAGGTGTGGTGTGGGACAAGGCACACCACATATTGGTGTTGACCGAGATGATCAACAACAGAATGATCACAAGCACTAATAGAAATGATCTACTCCAACCCAAGGTGTAGAAGGAATCAAGAGCTTAGTGCAATGTGACTCTACTCATGTCAGACATAAGAGAGTGAGGAATCCACTTGGGATAGTGTGAACCTTCCACTAGGGAAAGTTCAAGTCATCCACTGGATGAGAGTTTGATTTGATTTGAGTCTCAGGGAGAAATTTGATTTGATTTGTTGATTTAGGATTTGGTGTTCCACTAGGGATGAAAAAGTGAACTCTCCACTTGGGGAGCAAGTTCAAGTCATCCACTAGGGAGAAGAGGTTGTGAAATCTGCTAGGGGATTAGAATTCAAGATCTGCTGGAGAACCAGAAAGACTTGCATCTCATTGAGGAGAAGCAAATGATTTGATTTGTATGTTTAATTTGGTTTGATTGTTTGATGATTTTATTTGACTCCACTGAGGGAGGTTGATTGAATTTATTTTGTTCATTTTGACTCCACTAAGGGAGGAGTGTTGAATTTGTTTTAGATCTTTAAATTTTTAGATTTTGAGATGGACCCTGTTGGTTTGTGATGGATCACACTGAGTAGGAGCCATGTAGGCCTTCTACTCAGTTACCAATCCAAGGGGTAGTCTACCAACACATAGTAGGGATCCAACCAAAGGGATTGCCTTTTGGTGTGCAACAGCTGTACTAGGAAGAAAGCATAGTAGACTTACATCCTCCAAAGTAGGGATCAGTTGTTGGGGTGATCCATTGGTGCAAGATTGAACCCAACCTGGGGACTATTATTTAATGCCACTGGGGACAATTCAACTCAAGATAGTCAAGATTAATTTCATTTTTTTAGTTATTTTGATGGATCCCATCGGTTTGATGGACTAGAGTAGGGGCCATGTGGCCTTGGTCTACAGTTTACCAATCAAAGGGTAGTCTACCAACCACAGTAGGACTATCAACCAAAGGGTGCCTTTTGGTTTACAATGGTCAAGTTAGAAGAAAGCAGGACTCACATCTTCCAAAAAAGACCACTGATCGGTTGCTTGTGCAACAAATTAACCACTAGAGACTATTGAGTGAATGCTGGGGACTTAAATCATCAAAGATAGTCAAATTAATTTCATTTTTTTATTGAATTTTGTTGATTTAGATGGTCACATGCGAAATATATACTATATCTCAGTTCTTAAACCAAAGGAGTAGCTTCCGAGGGGAGAACTATCCAACCAAAGGAGTGCCTTTCAATTTACAATGGTCAATTTAGGGGAAGAAAGCATGGGGACTCACATCTTTCACTATAAAGACCTGGGTGATCATTGCTTGGTAACAAATAAACGACTACGCATTGGTTTGATAGTCATGTTAAGAATGCATAGTACTTATATCTTCAAAGAATGATTGTAAACTTGTGGTAGATTGAACTCTAAGGGACTACAAGAGCCCAGGGACTTATCTCAACTCATGGTAGTCGAGAAATTCTATAGGGAGTTCCTGCATTGCCACAAGATAGATGCGCTTGAGAAAGGGGCCATTGGGGTTTGAATTCTAATCCACAAGCAAATATTTTTGTTTTATTTATTTTGTTATGGACCCTTTTTGGTTTGAGATCATACTGAGAAGAGCTTATAGCCTAGACTATCTCAATTTATGAACCAAGGAGAATCTGCATCCAGAATAAATTCTCCAACCAGGGGTGGTTAGGAAAGGGGATTGTCAATCCAAAAGTAACCGGGTAGTGTCTAAATGGGGTTGCAAGGATGATCCAAGTAGAGTGCCCAGAGAGGGGCCACTAAGGGCTTGATCCAAAACCAGAAGATAATACATAGGTATTCTGAACTCAAGAGAAAGAAGCTGTGGACTCACATGCCAAGAGTGTGTATCCATGGTGAGTCAAGACATAGCAACATCAACCAACTAAGGTGCTGGGGTTTGCAAAAACCACTAGGAAGAAAGCTTGGGGACTCACATCCTCAATAAGCATTGGGATAGTTTGTCTTGAGGTGTTATCCGACCTAGGGGCTCTTGAGTGAATGCCACAGAGACTTATATCAACTCAAAATAGTCAGAGGAAAGGAGCCTTTGGGGACTTATCCTAAACCTTAAATATACTCGACCTAGTCAGTGCATGATGGCTAGTTCAAGAATAAGGCACGAGGACTCAGATCTTCTTAAATAAAATCAACATGAGGTAGCTTACTGAAGCGATGAAACCAAACTAACAAGGCACTCATGGTTTGCAATGGTCAAGTTAGGAAGAAAGCAGGACTCACATCCAGACAAGTGACCGGGTGACATACTAGGAGGTAGCATGTGACCTAGAAAGACTAATGAGTGAGTGCCAGGGGCTTGCTCCCACATCAAAATAGCAAGATAAGATTTATGTTTTTTTGTGCTTGTGTTAAAGGGAATAGGATGCCACTTGGGTTATCTCACACCTACCCTAAACACTTGGGGAATTTGATGAAATGGTGAATGATGGGGATTCCCACCAAGAAAGGATGCGCTTGGGTTCTCTCACCTAACTTAGTTGTGCTAATCAAATAGGATGCCTCTTGGGTTCTCTCACCTATTCTAGTAGTAGCGAATTATGTTTGATGTTTGTTATGAAGAGGGATAGATGCCTCTTGGGTTCTCTTACACCTATCTAAACACATCATGGGATTCACAGACAAGCAAAACACTTGAAAAAGAGAAGATTTTTGAATTGGAATGAAATTTTATTATTTGTTGATAATTATTTTCAAACATTATTTTATGGGTAATATTTCTTCAAATAGAGCCCATTAATTGGAAGCATCGGTGTTCCCCTTTACAATCAATAAGGCGATAAGATCCTCCTTGGTAGGCCTTTTCTATGACAAAGGGCCTTCCAAGTGGGTTCAAACTTGCCCATCTTTTTTCGAGAACAATTGGTCTCCTTAGACTAATAAGTTCTCCTACTTAAAAAGGCTCAGGGCGGACCAACTTGTTGTGAGCTTGAATCATTTTGGCTTTGTATAGCTCGAGGTTGCACAGTGCATCTCTCCTCCAAACCAGAGCTCTTCTAATAACTTGCATTACTCTATAGTGATCTTACTACCCATGCTATCCTTAGTGATGGGAGTTGAACTTCTAAAATGCTTTGGACCCATACACTAAGGAGGGGTAGATTGAGTTAGTTCTATATGTGGTGCGGTATGCCCACAAGCTTCAACTAACCTCATGCCACTATTATTGTGTCATCAGTGTTCTTTTAGTATTTGGATGAGAGTTTTGTTGAATGCTTCACTAAGCCATTTAGGGTAGTAGATGGTGGAGTATCTCCAATCTATATGTGTCTTACAAAGCTTGATCTTGGTGCTTTTGAATGCAATACCATTATCGGATATAATTCATCGAGGCACCCCAAATATATGATATGGTTCCTAAAAAGCACACATTGATGACCTCTCTGTGGGATTGCCTCCCTTGGAAAAGTAGTCGGTGGTAGAAGAAGATGAAGACCCTTGGAAGAGGATCGATAGGACCCATAATGTAGGTACCCAACACTCAAATGGCTTGTAGGGTAGAATGTTGGGTGGTTGATGTAGGACCACACCGTGTACGACACGATGGCATCTCTAGATACATCCATGTAATCTATAATCATCAAGGCGAGTATCCTAGTCTCTTGATCTTTGCTTTCATCTTTGGATTGATGTGCTCCATACATGAATGTACCTCGATGATCCTATGAGGCTTCATGTTTGTCCAAACATAACCACATTTGATCGAAAGATCGGTACAAGGTGCCATCCATGAGAGCATAAGAGAGCTCTTTATTTCTCGATGGGCTTGTGATTTCTCTTGAGGTAGTTTGCGTGTTCAAGTAATCTATGAACGTTGCCTCCAATCCTCATCCTTATTGTGGTAACCTCCCCTTCAGAGAAAGTCTCTCGAAGTTCCATCAATAAGGGATATGACTTGTCTATTTTGGACCCTTATTGGAATGGACTCATCTTCTGGACATGCCAATTCTTTGGCAGTTTGGCCAAAGCATCTACTCATATGTTCTCACTCGGGGAACCTTGTAGATGGTGACCTCAGGGATTTGGGCCAATAGCTTCATGGTATACTCATGGTAATGAAGCTTAGGTTTAGAACCTTGTAGGACCCACAATCTGGTTGATGACCAAGAGAATCCCATAGATGTTGATGCTCTTGACACACACTAATGGCTAACTCTACCAATCAAAGCCTCATACTCACTTCATTGTTGGTGTGGATTGGAGATAGTATGAGAATCTCATCACATCATTGGAGTTAAGAGAACTATTCTACCTCTTTCCGGAAGAGTAGATGTGTTCTTCTCCTTTATGAAAGGAAGCACCATCAAAATACATCTCCCAATGGTGATTGTCAACCTCCCCTAAGTTCATGATTTGTTCTAGGAGATCATCACTAGCGGAATCAAGAGTGGGTGTCTTAGAAATCCACTAGTGCTTGTCCTTTCACCACGAACAAATGTGATATCAAACTATCATGAATCATGAATGCCAAATGTCGGATAATGTTGGCGTGTCATGAGATACTGCAGTGGACTGGTTCTTGAAATCAAGTTCACCTAATGAGAAAGCATATAGTGTCGTAGCTTTTAGAATGCAAAGATTAAAGCAAGGCAATTCTTCTCAATAGGTTGGTAGTTCACTTCAGAGGATCGATGACTGAGGTAGTAGAGCACTCTCCTTCCATCATTGGCTTGGGCCAACAAAACATAAGGGAGTCATCAATGCTGAGTGTAGAGGATGTGGCATGCCGAGATAGATAGCTAGAACTACCGGCTTCACCAAATCTTGATATCTTCAAAGGCATGTTGACTTGTCATCCCACTTGAACTTGGCATCCTTTTGATAAGTGCTTAAAATGGCTTGCATCTTCCAGATAGTTGGAGATAAGATAAATCTTAGATATGCCAACCTTGGAAAGATCTGAGTTGAGTTAGACTTTTAGGTGGTGGCATTTCTAAGATAGCTTTGATCTTTTCTAAATCTATTTCTATTCCCCAGTGTCGGACAACTAACCTAAGGAACTTCCCTGAAGCTACTCTGAATGCACACTTTAGGAGGTTCATTTTGAGGTTATATTATCTTAACCATTCAAAAACTACTCTCAAGTCAAAGAGGTGGTCTTCCTTTTCTTTACTCTTGACTACTAAATCATTAACATAGCACTCAACTTAATGATGAATGAGTTCATTGAAGATCTAAGACATGGCCCATTGGTATGTAGCACCAACATTTTTAAGGCTGAAAGGCATGACCTTATAATAATAGATTCTGATTGGGGTTTGAAAAATAGTGTTTCTTTCATCGGGGCCATCTTGATTTGGTTTGTAGCGGATGACCCATCCATGAAGGAGAATATTGCATGAGATGAGGTCCACCATTAATTCTATAGGAAGAGGAAACTCATCCTTAGGGACATGCCTTATTTAAGTCCAATGATGCATATGCAAATTTGGCCATTCTTCTTCTTAATTGGGATGACATTGGCTAACCAGTAGGGTATTTTTCTTTCACATGAAACCGGTCGATTAGATTCTTGACTTTTAGAAATGACCTTGATGTATGATTTCAAACCTTTTTTAAGGGTGAACTAGGAGGTACCATCAAGATTTCATTAATTCTTTATATGATTATCCTTAAATCTTACATCATTTTCTTATGATTCAATAGAATCTTTTCATCCTAGAGCGGATTCTTAACTTCTTAACCTTCAATTTTTTTAAGTTTAGAGCTAATTCATTGAATGGATCTTTCTTCAAATACATTCATGCTTTGTTGGAGCATTCTTCATCACTTTGTACATCACCTCAATGATCAGATTTGAAATCACATTAGACTCATCCTCAAGATGGTTCCTTATAAATAGTTCACAACTAGAATCTTGGGTGGTAATAGGGTCTTCCACATGGATATGTTCTACCCTCTTTTGGGTTTGTCATCTATCCACATGTCCATATGATGAAATAAGCGTGGGTAGAATGTGAATTCTCTACTTCTTCCTTGATATCCTTTTTATGATTCCATATTTTCATTTTCTTTTCTTCATTTGTTTCCATTTGAATTTTAAAGTTCATGAGAAAAGGTGTTTAGATAAGATAGTAGTTCATATTCTTATATCTTAACCTCTACTAAAAATAGCTTTTCATCTCCTTTGACATATTTATTCATCCTTTATGAACTTGATGCATTGATGAAGGTGATGGAATCATCTTATTCTAATGTATCCAAGGCCTAGAGCAAAATGATGAATGAATTCAAATCAATGTTATTTGAATAAATGATATAGACACTTGTTTTTCCAAGAGCAACACTATGAATATTCTCACCTTGTTCTTTGAATCCTCTCAACATCATTGTCTCCCGTGTAGAGATCGATCTCAATAGGCGGGGTCTTTAGACTTAATGTTCATGATATCATCCAAGAACTTCAAAAGTCTTGAATCTTTCATGTCCACTAATGAGAGGATGGTTGTGCTCCATGTCCCCGAAGGTCTTCATCTTAAAGACTCTTTGAAATAATGCCTCCTCTCCATCTCATGTTGAGCTAAATATCTCTCGAAGAGCCTTGATTAATGATTCTCATTTATTTGATAAGATAAGGGCATCCTTATATGCTTAACAGATGGCAACTTTCTTTCAATGAAGAGGACATTGAAATCATTTTGATCCTCCAGCATATCAGGGTGGAGCATCCTATGAGGGATTCTCATCATTTGACAATGACTTATTTCCCCCTTTCTTGAGGTGCTTTTGAGGTACAACCATACAAGGTTGACTTGGTGATCTCTTGTGACAAGTTGGTGGAAGATTCTACCGCTCATCAGGCTCACTTCCTATAGACCTAGGACGAGATGATTCCAAGTCTATCTCAAGAGGTGAACCCAGTATTAGAGAAGGAAAGTCACTAAATCAAGAGGAAGATCAATGTTATTATAATTATTATTTAGACTTGGGAGTTTTCTAAGGTAAGAAAACAACCCATCAGAGTGACACAGATGTAATTCAAACTAGCTTTATTCCTTGATTTCTTGGATTTTGAAGGAGGGCACATAGTAGAAATCTAGTAAAGTAAGGGGTGATGCCTCATCCCTTACAAGATGTCTACTATAGGAAGAGCTGCAGAAGTAGAGGTGCTCACTGAAGGCAGTAGTAGTGGTTTGTCTCTTGGCTATCCCTGGCGGCTTGGGCTACTATTGACTTTGTCCCCTTTGAGTTGTCTTGCAACACCATTATGTTGGAGGTTCAGGCGCCTCAGCACGAGGAAAGTTTCTTGATTTTGGACATAATCTTAGAGGTTGGGATAAGGAGATATCCCAACCTTCTTAATTTTGGAAGGATCAGTATCCCCAAGGATTACCTAATGGAACTAGATGGTTATTCCTGATTCCTTTGGGATAACTAGTTATCTTGTAGCTATGCTCAAGCCGGTCCTTGAATGTAAAGCAATCCTCAAAACATGACTAACACTGGTAGGGCAAAAGTTAGGATCATTGCTCTTATCCGGGTAGCTAAAATCAGTTTCTTTAAGAGATTCTTAAGATTTTCCTTACCTCTCTTAAATGAATATGGTTTTAGTTTATCCATAGAGTAGGTGGATGGTAGCTACTGGCGGTATGTGTACTGTATTATGGATATGGCGGAGGTGGCGAAGGCCATGGAGGCTCTATGTGGTGTAGGATGGCTCTCATTGGTGGTAGAGATGTGGAAGTGATGGTGGAGCTCAGGCCTCTTACTTCTCTCACTGCTTTCCTCTTATCTTACGATTCTTCTCGTAAGCTTTCTGTGGCTTTGGCTTTGTTGATTGATCTAAAAGGCAATTTTGCTTCTCCTTGTAAGGTTAACCACCTTGTTGATTCTCAAATGTCTTGATGGTAAAACCTTTGAGCATGAAGGTGGCCATGAATATTCTTTAGTCAATGGCCTATAGACACTAGTTGCATTTCATACTCAAATTACATCATGAGAATATAATCAATGAGGGACTCACTAGGTTTTGTTGAGCCAGCGAGATCTCCATTCACCCTTTGTTGAGCTCAACAAACCTCTTAATGAAGAGTTGCTCCAACTTCGCAAAGTCTTCACTATTGGGAAGTTTAGTTGTACAATGAAGGCTATGCTAAGCTATTAAAAAGATAGAATAGAAGAGCATCACTACCACCAGTGTTGCAATAGTTGGCTCTGAAGTGTGATATGTGCTACTGTGGGTTCCCGCTGCCATCGAATCTCTTGAAAGAAGGTGACATGAAACCCTTAGGATACTGGATGGCATCAATTCTCAGGGTTTGAGAATCATGATCCTCCGGGCTTGCAGCAATGCTTCTCTCACTACTTTTGCCATGTTTAATATCCTTTTCTTGTGGAGGTACTATCCACCTTCTATACAAGTTGCCGCTCTCGAGGTAAAGTCTTGGTTGATCCAAGACATGCAACAACTCAGTGACCAATCTGGTTGGGATGCCTTGGGCTTGGTTCAAGTGAAAACTGCTAGCAAGTCTTCAAGCCTCTTCCCCATCTATATATATATTTGTTCATCCTTTTTTTAGTTTCTAAGGAGGTGTTGGGTCAGTAGGTATCTTTTGCTCGACCACATCACCTTCAAAGTGATCATGAAGGAGGAACCGGGTCTACCATGTGTACCCTTTTGAATCCTCCACAGATCATCTTCATTAGGATCAAAAAATCTTCTCATCCTCTAAAATACCAGCATATCCTAGGATCTCCTTCTTATCAACTAGATACTGTGCTACAATGTCGCCTAGGGATTGGTCCAACTGAACAGGTACAAAAGATTGAGGCTAACCAGTAGCAGGATCACTATCATGAATAGAAAGACATCTAACATCCCCTACTGCTGGAGAATTGATCTTGTGAAGACTATGCTCATTAGAGGATAAATGCTCCTGACTGTCACTAGATCTAGGTGCAGTGGTACACCTAGGAGGATCTAAAGCCATGGGGAACTGACTCTTCCTCCCTCTTGCTATCTCCATACTGTGGTGGTGGTGATGGAATGACTACTATACTAGGTTGCATTCCTCTTCACCACAAGCGGGGTGGAGGTCAAGCGAGAGCTCGACCTCATCGATGGTGTAGATGGAATGGGATCTCTTCATAGTAGATCATGGGGCTCTTCTCCCCGATGCCTTCATGGCTTTTCGAAATAGTGGATGATGGAACATGTATGAGATGGTGGGAGTGGGTAGGCGGTGTGGTGGAGGCACCACCCTCTCTTTTAGAGCTCCTCTCATGGTGGGTAGTCCATAATAAATTCTATCAATATGATGATGGGTAGCATGATCAGAGTATGTGTGAGCCCTGTTATCGGCTATACCTCTCTCTCTAGTAATATGATAGGGCCTCGCCCTCTCTATTTGATATGACACTGGGGATGATAACATAAATCAAAGAGCCCCCAGACTCACATGTCCATAATCTCCAGCGGAAAATATCCCAAGGTGCATGACCTTCTCTCACGATGGGAGCCTCAAACTATATCAGGTGGAGGTGAAGCGAAATCCTCTAATGTCTTCTCTCCATCATAATTAGAGAGGAAACTTTTTTCTATGTGTGAGAGGAGACACTATCCTAGGTAACTCCTCTCTCCATGACAGTGGCCTCTGCTCTTTGGCTATGTCATGATGCCGCTTGATTTGGAGCCTTTGATCTTTGAGTCTGCGGGCATGGAACTAGACCAACCTCATGGGTGGGGAGACTATCCCAGATGGGAGCCTTCCCCTTGGAAGGAGCCAATGAGTGGGTGCTAGAGCTGGGAAGAAAGGGGAACCCGGTGGCATTGGCGACACTTCGTGGGAACTACCACAACCTTCCTCTTCAGTGAGGGAAACTCTGAGTTAGATGGCATCTCAACTTGGATGATCAGCTTCAGCACGGTCACCACACTCCTGCTGACTGTTGTGAGGGTGGTCCCCTCACAAGTGATCTAGCAGCCTCAAAGGCCAAAATAGTGGGAGGCGAGAACCAAACTGAAACTAAAGAAAGTCTACACAATGTTGGAAAACAAAGCTGAATCAAATTTCTGCTTTAATTTATTTTTAGAATTTTGAACCCACACTTAACAATTTGGATATGTTAAGTCAGGCTCTTTGAATTTTGAGTTTAGAATTGGAAAGGAGATTTTTGAATGTAGAATCCATTTTCAATAAATTTGTGTATGTTGAAAATGGGTTCAAATATTTTTAGACAGATTGATGCTTCCATAGGTTCATATTTGAATTTGTTTTTTTTTTATTCTGTTTAAGGATCCTTTATTTAAAAAATTTGAGTATGTTGAAGTAAAGGGTTAATTGAATTTGTTTTGATTTGTGATTTTGGAATTTACTCACTTAGCAAATTTGGGTATGCTAAGTGAGGTGTTTGAAAATAATTTTCTTCTTTTGTTTTCTTGTTTGTGAATCATGTGTGAATTTGAAAATGGAATCTTTACTTAGCAAATTTGGGTATGCTAAATGAAGAATCCAAATGTTTTTGTTGTTTTGAAAAGAGGATCTTTACTTAGCAAATTTGGGTATGCTAATAAAGAATCCAATGTGTTTTATTTTGATGATTTTGAAAAGAGGATTCTTAGCAAATTTAGGTATGCTAAAAGAAATCAAATGTGTTTTGTTTTGATTTTTGAAAAGGATTCTTAGCAAATTTAGGTATGCTAAATAAAATCCAAATGTGTGTTTTGTTTGATGATTTTGAAAAGAGGATTCTTAGCAAATTTAGGTATGCTAAAGAAATCAAATGTGTTTTTTGATGATTTTGAAAAGAGGATTCTTTAGCAAATTTAGGTATGCTAAAGAATCAAATGTGTTTTGTTTTTTTGATTTTGAAAAGAGGATTATTTACTTAGCAAATTTAGGTATGCTAAAAAAGAAATCCAAATGTGTTTTTGATTTTTTTGATGATTTTGAAAAGAGGATTCTTAGCAAATTTAGGTATGCTAAAGAAATCAAATGTGTTTTTGATTTTTTTTTTGAAAAGGATTATTTACTTAGCAAATTTGTATGCTAAATAAGATCAATGTTATTTGATTTGATTTTGAAAGAGGATCTTCATTAGCAAATTTGGGTATGCTAAATGAGATCCAAATGTGTTTTTTTTTGAAAAAGGATTCTGATTAACAAATTTTATGCTAAATAAAGATCCAAATGTTTTTGATTTTGATTTTGAAAAGAGATTCATTGCAAATTTTATGTTAAATGAAATCTAAATGTGTCTAATTTTGAAAAGATGATGTTGATTTTTTATTTTTGAAAATGATTATTGATTTTGTTTTGAAAATGAAATATTCATTTAATAAATTGAATGATGATGTTCATTTGTGCCTTTGAAAATATGATCGTTGGTTTTGTTTTTGAAAATGAAATATTTATCAAAATAAATTAAGTGAAGATGTTCATTTGTGCTTTTTGAAAATATGATTTTGGATTTTATTTTTGAAAAGATCCTACATATAATAATCATGAAGATTGATGAAAGGTTGATTTTGAAAATTTTTTGTGCAAACATTTTATTATGTGCATTTTGAAAAGTGCTTTTGGAAATTATTATTTTATAAAGGATTTATTTTTCTTTTTTTGGAATGAACCTTTCCTTACCATAAATGGTAAGAAGGAGTCTTTAATTATTTCTTTTTTTATTAAACTTTTATTTTCACCTATTGGGAAACCCAACAGGGGTTTTAAGACCTTCATGGAGTGAGGTCCTAAAACTTAAAAGATGTTGGCTAGCTTAGCTTAAGGAGGAAATGAACTAAGAGCCAATAGAAAAGAAAGATAGTCTTGATTCATACAAATACAAATCCATTATCGATACTTGGAGACAATGATCATTTACCAAAGATGGAGAGAGAGGAACCATCCGAGTCGCTAGAAAAATTTGGTGAAATTTTATCTATCTTTGAGAAAGAAAATAAATGAAGAAATAAAATAAAAGAAAAATATCTGTATTTGGACACCATAGATCCATAGATGTTCTTATTAGGGTGATGGGTATGACATTGATTAATGATACTATCTCGAGAAGTCACCATCTATAATGGACTATAATCACCTTAATAAGGACTCCTGGGACTTGGTCTTGATAGAGATTCTTCCCTACTTTACATGAAAAGTAAGCGGGTTTATTTTATTAAGTTCCTATGGAGGCAAGCCATAGTTAATTACATCTAAGGAAAGATTCCTTAAGAATACTCTCCATTAAGGTAAATGATCATTATCTCCAAAGATTTCAAAGATAGGACTATCAATCAATTGGTTTATTTTTAGAAGATCAAGTGGGATTGATCAAAGGGAGTTATTATAAAACCAAAGGAAGATAAGTAGGGGATGCTTATGATGTAGGAAATGTAAGCATCCCAAACTATCTATGGTTGGGCTTTATATTTTTGAAATTGAAGTGATTTATTTATTTGAGTTGAATTTTTATTGGATATCTAGGGCTTACAATTCCATAACACAAGATCATGGAAATGCCTAAGAGGTGAGGATTTTAAATGCATGTAGGCAAGGCATATGCTTTTGCAAGATAGCTAAGTTGTTATTTATTTAGAAGAGACTAAGTCCTTAAACACATTCTCTAGAGACTATATAAATTAGGCATGGCATTAAATCTAAACTACAAATTTTTATGTTTTTTTATTTTTTATTTTTGGACAATTGATTTGACACAAATGATTCATATGTGCATGAGAAATTAGATTATGGGCCAAAATTAGAAAGAATGTGTTTTCACCATGGCTCTCAAAGGTCAAGCCAAGTTCTTGAAAGGTGGAAGCCCTCCATAAGCAAGAGTGAACAAGATGCTTTTTTATGCATGATGTGAAAACATACATCCACTAAGGGGTTGCTAAATCTTTTATCTTATTTATAACCTAGGCTTTAGGTGAGGTTATGAGTTATTAATTTTAGTTTTGAGTTGATTAATTGGATAGAAAATTTATTTTTCTAAGAATCATCATCTCCATTCATCAAATAAGGAAAACTAGAAAATATGCATCTTAATGCACAAGCTAAACAAACATCAAACAATTTATAAAGCTAGCAAAAGAATAAGAGCCTTTTGTGGTGGCTCCACACAAACCAAAATGGGTGAGCTTTACCTTATACAACCTAATTACAAATGAATTAATTACAATCAAAAGAATTCATGTTATGGGTCTTCATTCTTCATTTCTTCATTTCTTTCTTCTTTCTTCTTTCTTCTTTCTTCTTTCTTCTTTCTTCTTTTGGTTATGGTAGTTGCTCCAAAGGCTTCACATGGTACATAAGATATAGTCTTATGACCAATGTTCATCCTAATCCCCCATAACATTCATTCCAAATCTAATTGCAAAATTACATGAAAATGGGAAAAAATAAATCTAACTAAAACCTACAAAATAGAGATTAGCTAACAAACCACACAATCCCAAGCATGTATATGAATAAATTGGACTTAGCACCCCACATGGGTAACCAAGTCCATACCTATTTTGGATTATGCTTAGGGGTATAAGCAACACGATAAAAGCATTTATATTTTTTATTATGCTTAAGCACAATCCCTGCAGAAGATAATGATTAGACTAAGATCATACCATTCGGTCTACACATATACACCCTAACATCCAGACTAAAACATCACATCACAAAATAAAATCAAGCATCAAACCATGCACCTAACATAGGACTAGAAATGGTGACTTAGCCTAATGTGTGTGCCATTTAAGGCTTGTGTGGTATGTCTTAGCTAGGCTTTAAGGTTAGAATTTTCTAAGTATGTAGAGGGTGGTTTCATTTAAGTGATTTAGTTGATTTGGTTAATTTTATTTTTATTATTTGATTTGGTTTGAATGAACCTACACTTAATTACTAAGTGTTTTAAAGAGGCAAAAAGAGAAGAGAACTTCTCTTTCCTCCCTACCTTAAGTAATTTCTAAGGTAGATTCATTAATGATTTTTTAGTGAATATTTTATTATGTGTTTTAATTAATCCTAAGTTTAGATTTGCTCTAAATAAACCTATTCAAATAAGAAAGGACATTTTAAGATTAATTAAAGTGAATTACTATCACAAAACACACAACACTTTATTTCTTTCCAACATATGTATGCATGATGAATCCTAAGCATATTTACATACAAATATAAATATTTAGCACACCTTAATGATGAATGCTAAGGGATGTTGCTTAAGAAAATTTGGGATTTTTGATGCATGATTTTGTTAAGTAGAAAAGAGAGATTCTTTTATCCATTAATCAAATGCACATTTACATGTATGAAAGACATAAGTGATGTACCATTATTTTCCGGGGTATAAGGTACAAGACCTTCTTGGGCTACTTAAAGCCTCACAACCTGGATGTCAATATACCACTTTTCTTAAATACATGTGCATGTACAAAAGAAATGAATGGAAAAAGAGTCATGCAAAAGATTTTATGTTTGTTTGATTTGGTTATACATGTGTAAATGTGAAGATCCTTCTTAAATGATAACATAGGAATGAATAGGAATAGATTTAAGCAAGTGTTGTTCTTTTCAAATGAACT
The DNA here is from genome assembly GCA_021442155.1 of Cymbidium sinense. Taxonomy (NCBI): domain Eukaryota; kingdom Viridiplantae; phylum Streptophyta; class Magnoliopsida; order Asparagales; family Orchidaceae; genus Cymbidium; species Cymbidium sinense. The sequence goes on from CM038233.1 coordinate 60,313,864, forward strand.
ATACACTTTGCAAATCCTATTCAAAACTATGTTAAAAAGGAAGAAAAGAAAAAGTCACATAATGCACATCTTATGTTATACTCACATGCAAACTTATAAGTAATTATAAGTAGCATACCTATCATTTGTAATCTTTGATTTATAGGTTTTGAAAATAATTTTGATTTAAAAGTGATAATTCATATTCTTACTTTAGCCAAAACATGCAATTTGACATAAAGGAACATTTCATTTTAATTTATTTTTCAAAAGTATGAATGCATGATTTCATATGACATACATTTAGCATGCTAGGAAAGAAATAAAGTGATGTAAGCATGTAATTTCATTCACCTAATTAATTCTAAAGACAATCCTATGGAATAAGATCATTTAAAGTGAATCAAAAGTTATTTAAAGAAATTTTGTTTTAATTTTGAGTTTGATTTGATTTTGGAAATGTGAAAAGGTTTTTGGTCCTAACCCATCTCCCACATGTGTGTATTTTAGTTTAATTTTAGAATTATAGATTGATTTATATTTTTCTTAGGTTAAGGTGATTAAGTTCATTAATTACCCCTTACCACCTCTTAACATAATTATTCAAATTTGTGAGCCAACATATGATATGCAACCACATTGAATTTAAATCAATGCACCTAGAAAGAAAGGGCCTAATGCAATTGGCTCATAATTATTGATTAATTAAGCTAAAGGGTTTAATTAAGTACTTTCATAACCTTCCCGCACATGTGGGTTGGAAATGATTTCCTTAAATTTAACTTAGGCTTTTGAACACCTAAGGATCTACCCAGCAAAGGATTGATTAATTTTAGATTGATTTTGAAAATTTGATTTAACTAATTAAGAAGATCATTAGTCGATTAATCCTTAATTAGGTTTGGATTAAGGATGGAAGAAGGTTTAGGGAATTGCTTAAGAAAAATATCAAACAATGTTTATTTATTTTAGTTTAGTGATTAAACCACTGTTTACATGCTTAATTACCATTAATTACATTAAGAGAGTGATCAGTGATTCATTAATTGATTTTCTTAATTAATTCACTAATAAATTCCAAGAAAATTAGGGGAGGCAGATGTCATCCCCCAAAATATACTTAAGAAGCTTGGAATTAATTAATGAAATGATTAGGGAGTAATTAGAGTTATTAAGGTTTTAAATAACCCTAATTATGGAAAACTCATTGTTTAAAATCATTTGAAAATAATTTTATATTATTCCTCACTGAATTATCTTTAAAATGAGCCCTCATTTATATTTTTTTATTTTTCTACATTTAGTTATGAATTTTGAAGTTTAGTGATTATTAGTAATTAAATCCTAATTATATAACTAATCCTCGTGCCATGGACCATTGATGCGCGCGGCATGGCTTTGCCATGCGTGTTTCCATGAGCGATGGGATTTTATTTAAGTTGTCAAATCATACAATCGGTATGCGCTTTTCTCTTGACCATCGATCAAAGATTGATGGTCAACTGATTTAAAGGGATTAATCATTGTATATAATTATATTAATCAGGACTATCCATCTAAAAATGTCGGAAGGGTGGTCCATGATTCATCCCAATCCTCACCTGCTGGAGATGAAGGTTGTCCATCCTCCATGGCTTGATCTGAGCTCACTTGAGCTCAGATTGAGTAAAGATTCAACACACACCATCAAGAGGTAAGATGAAAGACATCCAACAGTCAAATTCAATTCGGATAAAAGTTCACTTCATAAAAGACCAAAGAAAATTCTTTCTAAGCTCGATTTTGAGGCATACCTCATCGAAGGCTATCACTGGTGCTCCCAAACATTGAGGTAGCTTCGTATAGTGGAGATGAAGTCTTGTTGAAGGTTCGAAGGCTTGAGGTGGAGTGGATCTTTCTATTGGCCAAAGTGAGCTTCAATGGCTTATTGCTTTGGTCTAGCTCCTCCTCCTTCCTTGATTGCTTGGGATTTGATTTGGGTGAGCTTGATTGGGTCCTCGATGGTGCTTGCAAGAGGGGAGCTTTGGTGAGTGTTGAAAATGGAGTCTCCTCACCTCCCATTTTGGCTTAGGAAACGAGAATGGAGAATTCAATTGAGCTTGGGAGACCTTGGGAGAGCTTGGAAATGCTTCCTATAAGTTCCTAGGGCTTAATCGACAACAAGTGATTTAAATTGGAATGAAATTAGGGGAAGTATATCTCCACCTACTTGGATCGAATGGTTGTGAGGTTACATGCCATTTTGATCAAATTGATAACATGGAATTGGTTTGTTAGGTTGTTAGTGGTGCCATGTGATTCAATTTTGGCAGGGGAGTGTAGTGGAGGAGTTGCCCATGTGTTAAATGAGGATGTGAGGGATTCCATGTGGAGAATTTTCCATTGGGTGGTCAATTTTGGCTGACCCAAACCCATTGGGTCATGTGCACCACACTCATTAGTGTCCATTTGGTCCACTAAGAGGGTGCCAAGTGGCCATGAAAAGGATTTGACCAAATTCAAGTGGAATTGGCCATAGGTTACCCTTGACCTAGGGTAAAATGGTCATTTGGCTTTGATTTCAATTTGGGAAGATTTGGAATAGTTTAAATTGGGTTGGGACAAATTTCAAGAATTTGAGTTGATTTGATATCATTTGGCTCATGTTGACCCATTTAGGTCAAAATGGGTCAACTTGGGTCAAGTTGACCAATTGGTCAAATTGGGTCAAACCAATCATTGGGTTAAGTTCATATGACCATTTGAAATATTTTGGTATCATTGGTTTGGTTCAATTTGATTTGTATTTGGTTTTGGTTCATTTGAGTTCATTTAGGTCAAATGGGTCAAGTTGACCAATTTGATTTATTGAATTAGGTTAGGTCATGGGTTGGTTTAGGTTTGGTTGGTCATTTGAAATATTTTGCAAGCTTTGGTTTCAATCAATTTTGGTTTGATTTGATTTGATTTTGATTTGACCTTTTAGGTCAAGTTGGGTTCATGGTCAATTTAGGTTGGGTCTAGTTGGCCAATTGAGGCTTTGGTCAAGTTCAACAAGTGATTTAGAATGAATTTGACCCATTGGTTTGCAATCAATTTGGCTTAGATCAAGATTTGACACATTTTGACTTTTAGGTTAAGTTGGGTCAACTTGGGTCAAGTGGCCAATTGGGCTAGGTTAGGCTCAAATGATGACTTGGTCAAGTTCAAACATTGATCATAAATGGTTTTGATCAATGGTTTCAATCAATTTGGCTATGGTGGATTTTGGCTAGTTTAGGTTTTATTTGGGTCAAATGTTGACTTGGTCAAAGGCTAGGTTTGACTTGGTTTGACCCAATTTGAGTGATTGATCATCTTATGATGATTGTTGCTCACAATGTGAGGCTTAGATGAGCTTAGTTCAATCCAATTTGGGGGTTAGAATTTGGCTCAAAAGGTGCTTTAGGTCACTTTGGGTCAAGTGAGCCTAAGTGGATCAATTGACTTGATCAAGGTTTGATTCAAGTTTTGTTGAACTCACATATGGACTTATGATTGAAATATAAATCCATTTGCATGTGATTTGGAGTCAAAAGAATTTTGGTTCATTTGATAATTTCAAGTTCAAAGGATGAACATGTGTTTGATTTGGGTTTGAGTTTTAAATTTAGTTTTAGTTTGATGATTGTAGTTTATGTTTATATTTAGTTTTATGATTGAAGGATTGATTGAGTCATGAAAAAAAAATCCAAGGGTTTAAATTAATTTGAGTTTGATTTAGCTAAGTTTAAGAGTTTGACTTGAAAGGGTTAGGTTGGATTTTGATTAGATTTGGATTTGAGTTTTGTATTAGTTTTGGGTATTTGAATTTATATTTCATTTATATTTGTAAATATAAATGAGAATATAAATGGGTTATGAGAAAGTCCTTTGAATTTGAATTTATTTGAATTTGATTTTAAGTTCAAAATGACTTGAAAGGTTTAGGTTGATTTTGATTTATATTTGGATTTGAGTTTTTATTTGAATTTTATATTTCATTTGATTTGAAATATAAATGAGAATAAATGGTTATAAGAAAGGCTTTGAATTTTATTTGAGCTAAGTCCATAAGATGAAATAAAATTGACTTAGGAAAGATTTTAGATTTGGACTTGATCATGGGTTTCAATCATTTGGAATTAATTCATGATTTGAGAAAATCTATTAGAATTGATTTGAATTTAAGAAAAATCAATTATGTTGAAATTAATTTGAATTTTAAGTTGGTTTGGAGTTGATGTTGATTTGAGTTTGAAGTTGATTTGAATTTTAAAATTTGACTTGAAGGAAGAAGTGAAGATTTGGTTTAAGCTCTGGGTAGGCAAACTTTCCTAACACCCCTAAGGCATGACCTATTCCTATGTAAAACTCTTCTAAGTATCTAGGATTAGGTTGAGTGTTCACCTAATCACTAGAAGTTTCTTAAGACTAAGGAACTCTTAGTGTCTAAGAGGAGTCCTATGTCTGAGATGGAGAGGTTGAGAGCTCATTCTAAAAATGCGGTCAACTGCTAGTTCCATAAGATAAGGAAAAGTTTTGTAGATTGAAGGAGGAATTCTAAAACATATTATAGTTGGAATAAGTAGAATTAAAAAATATATCAACATGGTGTGACCTCTCATCCCTTAAGGAGACCATCAAATCTCTCTTCATTAAAAGATGGAAGGAGCTTGATTTTCCTCCTCTTTGCATTTGAATTTGGGTTGTTCTCCCAACTCTCAGCTTTCCCTCTGATTTCCTCAAAATTGAATGCATATTAGGAAATGGCTCTCAGATTCTAAAAAAAAAATAAGGCAAAATTCTGGTTCCCCAATGATTTCCTCTCTTTGGTTTCCTCAGTGGTTCTAGAGAAACCATGGAGGAGTAAAATCCTTTCTCGATATCTCTCTCCAAGCTGCTCTCTTGGGTTCTCCCGAAGAAATTACAAGTGCATGATTTCTCCTCCTTCCATATTCACTTGGCTCTGGTTTTCCCTCAATCTGTAAGCGTTGCCTTCTCCAGCTCTCCCTCATATTGTCGAGCATGATTTATCTTTTTATTTAGCAAACCTTAGAGTTACTCCTCTGAATCATCTCTCCACCATGCCAAGCAAAACAATCCTTCCATTTCTTCTAATTCCTCTTACCATGAAGCCAAAGATTTAATTCTGTTTGATCAAAGGTGCATGACTTCTTCTCTTTTTTGTGCTCCCAAGTTGTGATTGGTCTTACATTTAGTTTTCATTGATTTTCATTGGTTGGTTATAGATGTGTAATCATGTGTGTGAAGGTTGTATATGCACATGTATTTATTTTTATGAAGGTTTTCAGACCCCTCTAATACCGAATAGGGTGTAGTGGGTGCAAAGAGTTGGTTGTGGTCCATAGAGACTATCTCACATACTTAGTAAGCAAAATTTAATCATGTCAATCTTTGTCAAAATTTAGATTAGATTTTGGATTGAAAAATAGGAGGGCTTGAATGTGTATATATTGCATTGTATGTGCTCTCTTTTTTGTGAAGCTTCAAGACCACTAATATATGGTAGGGCAAGGAGATCTATGTACAGATGCTACTCACTTATGCTCATCATAGGAATAAACCAAAAATTTTAGATGCATATGCAGGATGGCATCTGTCAAAATGTGATTTTACATTAAACTAAAATAAATTAGTTTTTAAAAATAAGCTAATTTTAAAATTTAATTTAGTTCACTAAATTTTGAGTAAATAAAATTATCAAAATTTGACTCCAAATCAAATTAGTCAACTGCTCTCAAATGAACAAACATCTCTCACTCAATATTTGAATTATCTTAGATTTCATGTTGAGATAATCAAAACAAAATTTTAATCATTTTTAAAGATTGAAATATGCAATATATGGAAATATATTCATATTCTTAATCATAAAGTGATTAAAATGAGTTGGATATTTTGGTGATAAACATCATTTTAATCGATGTGAAGATGATCACATTGATATCTAATCAAAAGCACAGAAATCCCTTTGGAATTAAGATATAGTCTTCAAATATAATTCATTCCAAGTAAATTAAAGAAAATCAAAGGATTCATAAGAGATTCCTAATGAAATTGAAGGATTGTTAATCAGCATAATGATTTAATTCTTGGAAAATATTTGAAACATATTATTCATCTTATTAAATACTTGAATTGAATCAAGGAGAAATTGAATAGATTTTATGATGAGTTTGAGAATTATCAATATATATGAACAAGAGTCTATTGAACTTTCAAAGACTAATCAACTTCAAATAAAATAAAATAATTAAATGTTATTCCAAATGATCTAATAAGATATTAGATCAATTTAAAACACCTTCTATGCCATCGAACCCATAATATTCAAGTACAAGCGGGTAGAAGGTACCATTTGATAATTTTTTTAAACAAATATGTCACCGGATCTACAATTCTTTGTACAAATAGACAGAAGGAGATGCTAATTTAAATTCTCCATAAATTATGGAGCTTCTTTCAATCCAAAAATTAAAAAATTTCATTCTAATTATGAATTTCAAAAATTATGACATCATTAATTGGATGAATTATCTAAGATATACATGTACTTTGGACATAGAGATTTAAAATGTAAATTTTAATGTTTGAAAAGATGCGGTGAGTTGGGGTAAATGAAAATATGAAAATAATCTGATTTAGAAATAAAATTATAAATTATTAAATACCGCATGGGCCCTATCTTTGAATGCTTAAATTTAGTGTTTGAGGATGCATGGTTGCTTCTATTTGGTCTTGGGATAGTCAGATTAACAAAAAACTAATTATTATAAATTTTCTTGTTGAAATATCGAGAAGCTAATTATATGATGGGTGATCCTCTATTATTAAACTAATACAGTCGATAGGATCTAAAATAATAATTAAATGAGAAAAATAATGCATCTACCCCGATGATGGTTGTGTTGAATGGTGATTTCAACTGGAGGTGATACTTCAATCAAAACATTTGATTTTAATTTTAAAATAAACTAACTCAAATTAAATGTCAAACCAAATGTGAAATCAAATATGTCATTAAGTTATAAACGTCTAAATGAAATTCACTCTAAATGGTTAAAGCAAACTCCACTCAATCCATCTTTCACAACTGTTTGTTAAAGGTGATGAATTAAGAAAACTCTAGCTCATAAAAGAGCCAATTTTGAATAAAGTATTCTACTATATTTAATCTCAATCAATCTCATGTCTGATGAATGTTTCGGTTTGAAAGAGCTAGTTCACATTGATATAGTTATGGCTCCTCTGATGGATTGGTTACCCCAAATGGAACCATCATATTATGATCATATTCAGTATGCTAATGACTGCTCTTTGAGTTGTGAATCATAGATTTTAGGGTAAAGCTGTATGTGGTGACTTAAATCTCCTTGACAAACACCATGTCACAATTCTTGGATGACATAACTCATGTGTTATTAGGATCCTTGATTTGAGTCATTATCTAAAGTAGACTAGAGCACAACAACACATAATGGAATCATGGGATCTAGATTATGTCATCATTCCCCACCATCGCAAACTAATGATGATGAATTTCATAAATCAAAATTTTAAACTCACATCTTTCTACTTATATGCTACTTATTTGCATCTAATGACTAGACTTATGAAAGTTTCTCACTTATTGGGAGGTATCTGAGTGCTTGTGCATATAGAAAATGTGGAAAATCTAAAGTCCTCATAATATTGAAATCTCTTGGTAGTGTCTTATCAACTATTCCATCTACCTTTAAAATTACAGGCACTTAAATCATGCTCTCTTCAATGTCGAGATGGCAAGTTTTGAGAATATTTCTGCATTTAGTGATTTTTTTTCCATTTTATTTAGTGATATACATATATAGTAGCAACAAAATATTTGAAAATTAAAACAAAGAAAATGGTGATTTAAATGTGTAATAAATTCAAATTACTAATGTATGAGGCTCTATGTTGAATGAATTATTTTGTAAGTATATATTTATTACTATTATTTTATTGTATCTGCATTTGAAAGAATGGGTGAAAAATAATTACTAATTACTAATCCCCATCTTTCACTTTTGCAGAATGGATCTACAAAGCACTCCATTCACTGTTCAGCTTGGGCATGGTGTAAACATTTGCTTAGCTAATGTCATCATCAACATAAGAGATGTTGGAGCTACCATTGAATTTGGTAGCTTGAATTTCTCCCTCAATATAACCACTCTAAAGTAACCACAATGCACTTTGAAGACCATGCTAGAGGCCTCTTTCAAGCTCCTACTGTCATGCTTTGCCAAATTCAAGAACCAATAGTTGTTGTTATCTTGATAGAGCTTTAGTTTTGAAAGATTGTCAATCACTATAATGAAGAAAACTTTAGGCAAACTATATCTTTGATGCCTCATTAATGCTTCATCAATGAAACATTTGTACTAAGATATGATTTTGAGGCTTCCTCATCAAAAAAATTAACTAGAAGACAAAAGAAGAAGAAGAAATCTTGAGGGCTCATAGATCCTACAATGACCCAATGAACAAGCAATCTAGTGAGTATTCCTACCCATAACAATTTTGACAATCTAAAATGGGTAAAAAGGAATAGCTCTATTGGTAAGGTGAAGAAGTCTTTCTAGACTCAACAATGTCATGCTCCACCACTATAGAGGAGACAACCTAAAACATTATCCGCTAGAATACACAATGTTCTTAAAGTAGCCAAGGAAAAAGGCTTAATGTAAAGAAAATTTCAATGGTCTGTGATGATTGAAAATCAAATTATACCAAGGAGGTTGCCATCTCTTATAAGTAGTCAAAAGTAAGTATGCTTTTTGATGAGATAGTGTGACACTTGGATCATCAAGAAAATCATGAAGGTCATGAAAGGATAAGCAGATATGGAGGCCAAGGCCTGATGATGAAATTCTAAAGAAAGAAACAAGTGTTTCATCTGATGCACATATTCAAAAATCTACCTCAGAAATAACTCATCAGAAGTGGATACCTAAAAGAAGGGATATCATTGATAAAACTTAAGATGATGACATGAGAATCCTCTGAGATCCCATCATTGATGATTCACCCCACGAAGGTTGACTTTGATCACGGTTTAATGGAAGAAGTGTTTATCACTCAAATAGAGATCCAGAAAATGTCAATCAAAATTCATGTGCAAGAGAAGCGATGAACAAAACACATGGAAGTGGAAGTTGTATATATTGTGAAATATGAAAATCTAAACATCACCAGCAACATGAATCCATTGAGCTTGAATGTGAATTCGATGTTTATGAAGGAGAGTCATCATGAAAGAGAGTAGAAGATAGATCTTCAATCTCTATTGAAGAGGAATAAAAAGAAGATCAAAGTGAAAAGGAAGTTATGGGAGTTGAAGTTGTTTATATGGTTAAACTAGGAAATGATCACTGGTATTTACATCAACATCATTCCTTGGCTTGTAAACAAATCACAAGAGAGAGAAAACAAGTTCTTCCAAAATATAGAAATATTAAAAGAAATTGATTAACACCAAGCTGCTAAAGCAAAACAAATACGTGAAGAAATTAAAATAAAATTGAATAAGATAATATGCTTAATAAGAAATGAAATATTAAGCAGTGAAAATACTTTTCTTTATAATGGACCAATCACCTCAATAAGGACTCTAAGGACTTATTGTAAAATGTGCAGAGATGCTTCCCTACACATTCAAAAGTAAAGCTTTTATTTCAATGGGTTGAAGTTTTCAAGCCCCATAGTTAATTACATCTTAAGGAATAGGATTCCTAGGAATACTCTCATTAAAGTAAATGATTGTTATCTCCAAGATTTTGAAAGGTAGGCCATCATCAGTGGGATTAAGAGGAAGTTCTTATTGAAGCTAAATGAAAACAAGTAGGGGATGCTTAAGATACTAGGAAGCCTAGTAGGCAACCAAAATACCTTATGGTTGGGATTTATATTTTTAAAATTGAATTGATTTATTTGAGTTAAATTTTTATTAGATTGCTAGGGCTTATAATTTCATGATACAAGGTCACAAAAATGCATAAGAGGTGAGAATTTATCATAAAGGGAAGTAGCAACCCAGAACTTAAATCTAGAGCTTTGAGAGCCAAAAACATGACTAAGGCAAAATGTATTTGGTTTACCTCCATAAGAGAGGATAAAACCTGACTATTGGACATCTTGATTTGGGGTGGCCACCAACTAACTCTTCCTAGTTTTAAAATATAGTCAAATTAATGCTTTTTTATAGCTAACTTATTTATTTAAAAAGAGAACAAGTCTTTAAACACACTCCTTAAGAGACTAGATCATGTATGGCATGCTTTAATGGCTTAAATCTAATGCAAATTTTATTACATTTTATTTTGATTTTGGACAATCAATTTGACACCAGCTTTAGGATTTATATGCCTAATGCATGAGAAATTATATTATGGACCAAAATTAGTAAGATAAAGAGATGTGTTTCCACCATGGCTCTCACAAGTCAAGCCAAGTTCTCTAGCAAAGGTAAAAGCCCTCCAATCGAGAGTGAAACAATATGCTTTTTATGCATGATGTTAGAAAAGTAAGAAAACATCTAGCTAAGGCGTTGCTAATTCATTTATCTTGTTTTATAACCTAAGATTTAGGTGAAGTTATGAGTTATTTATTTTTAATTTGAGTTCTTTAATTGGATAGAAAAGATATTTTTCTAAGAGCCTAATCGTCATCCAGGCTATACATCAAAGCAAAGAAGAAACTAGAAAAAGATGTCATCTTAATGTGCAAGTTAAATAAACATCAATCAATTTATAAAACTAGTGCAAAAGAATAAAAGGCCATTTGTGGTCGGGCTCCACCGCACAAACTCAAAAAAAAAAACAAATTGGGTAGCTAAGCTCTACCCTTATACAACTTGGATTACAAATGAGTTAATTACAATTAAGCAAGGAATTCATGTTATGGGGGTCTTCATTCTTCATTTTTCTTTCTTCTTTCTTCTTTCTTCTTTCTTATTTCTTCTTTTGGTTGGTTGGAATGTGGTTGCTCCAAAAGCTTCACATGATACATAAGACATGATCTTATGACCAATACTCATCCTAATCCCCCATAACAATCATTCCAAAATCTTAATTGCAAAAGTACATGAAAATGAAAAAAAAGAAAATTTAGTTAACACCTATAAAATAGAGATTAACCAAACAAACCATACAATCCCAAGCATGTATATATATATAATTTGGACTTAACACACTACACATGGGTAACAGTCTACCTATTTTGGATTGTGCTTAGTATAACAAACAACAAAAGTAGTTATATATTTATTACAACACCCCTTAAACACAATCCTCTGTAGAAGATAATAGTTAGACTAAGATTGCCCTACCATTCAATCTATACACACGCACCCTAACATCCATACTAAAACAAAATATTATAAAATAAAAAAAACAACAAACCATGCATCGCCCTAACCTAAAGCTAGAAATGGTGACTTAGCCTATTATGTGTGCTATTTAAGGTTTGTGTGGTATGCTTAATAAACTTTAGGTTGAAGTTTTCTAAGTATGAAATATTCAACTTAGAGGGTTTGTTTCATGTAAAATGATTTAGTTGCTTTGGTTGATTTCATTTTGTATTTTGATTTGGTTTAAGTGAATCCTACAATTAATTACTAAGTTGTAAGAGAGAAAAGAGAGACAGAACTTCTCTTTCCTCCCTATCTTAAGTAATTTCTATGAGATTCATATTTGATTTTTTAGTGAATAATTTATTATGTATTTTAATTAATCCTAAGTTTAGATTTTCTAAATAAACTATTCAAAAGAAAGACATTTTAAGATTAAGTAAGTGAAATACTATCAAAATAAACATCACTTCATTTCTTTCCCAACATGTGTAACATGCATATGGATGAATCATAAGCATATCTATACATGCAAATGGAAATGTTTAGCACACTTAAATGATGAATTCTAAGAGAATTTGTTTGAGAAATTTAAATGTTTTTTTATGATGCATGATCTTGTTAAGTAGAAAAAGAGAGATTGTTTTATCCACTTTTCATATGCACATATATATGTATGAAAGGCATAAGTGAGTATATCATTATTAGCACTGGGGTGTAAGGTACAAGTACTTAGAGCTACTTAAAGTCTCAACCACATTGTACTAATATACCACTTTCCTTAAATACATATATATGTACAAAATAAATGAATGGAAAAAGAAAGATGCAAAATTTTGTGTTTGTTTCATTGATTTGTTTATGAAATTTATGTGTAAGTGTGGATGTCCTTAAGTAATAACATAGGAATGAATAGGAATGGAATTAAGCAAGTGTTGTGCTCTTTTCAAATGAACTATACACTTTGCCAAATCTATTTATTCTAAGAAAAGAGAAGGAAAGCCACACTATGCAATTTATATTTTTACTCACATACAAGCTCAAAAATAATTATAAGTAGCATAACTTTCAGTTTTGATGTTTGATTCATAAGCTTTGAAAATAATTTTGAATTTAATAGTGATAATACCCATTCATATTCTTACTTTAGCAAAAACATGCAATTTGACATAAAAGAGACATTTCATTTTGTTGACCTCATTTTTAGAATGAGTTCTCAACCCCTCCATCTTAGGCTTAAAACTTCTCTTAGAATTTAAGAGCTCCTTAGTATTAAGACACATCTAGTGATTAGGTGGACACTCCCTAGCCCTAGAGACTTAGAAAGAGTTAGCCATAGGAATAGGTCATGCCTTGGGTGTTAGGAAAATTTCTACCCACCCTTAGAATCATTCCTCACTTTCCTTCTTTCAAGTCGAACTCCAAATAAATTCCATTTGATTTCCTCCAAAATAAAATCAAATCCATATGATTAAAATCCATGATTAAAATCTATGATTGAAACCCATGATCAAAATCCATCAAAAATTCCTAAGTCCAAATTTTCTAAGTCCTTAATCTTCCGGACTTAAAAATTAATGATCAAAACCAATTCAAATCTTTGAGATTTTATCATAATCCATTTATATTCTCATTTATATTCATATATAAATGAAATATAAATTCAAATCAATCAAACTAAATTCAAAATTCCAAATCAATTCATGAAAATTTCTAAGTCCTTAATTTTCCATTAATGGACTTAATTAAACCTTGATCAAATCAATTCAAACTCATGAGATTTTCTCAAAACTTATTTATATTCTCAGTTATATTCACATATATAAATGAAATATAAATTTAAATCAATCAAATCAAATCATCAAACTAAATTCCAAATCTAAAATTTTCCCAAGTCCTTAATTTTCCATTAATGGATTTAGCCTAAATCTTGATCAAACCACCTCAAAGTCATGGGATTTTCTCATATTTATTTTATATTCTCATTTATGTTCATATATATAAATAAAATATAAATATAAATCAATCAAACAAAATTCAAAATTTAAACTTCAAACTCCAAAACTTTCTAAGTCCTTTAAATCCTTCTTAATGGACTTAGCTAAATCATGATTAAACCACTTCAAATCAAATTTTCTCATAATCATTTATATTCTCATTTATATTCACATATATAAATGAAATATAAATTCAATCACTCAAAACCAATTCCAAAAATCAGACTCAAATTAACTAAAAATCCAATCTAATCCTTTCAAGTCAAAATCTTGAACTTCGCCAAATCAATTTCAAATCAAGCCAAACCCTTGATTTTCTCTCATGATTCAATCAAGCATACAATCATGAATCCAAATATAAATACAAACTTCAATCACCAAATCAAAAATCAATTCAAAAATAAAACCCTAAATCCTTTCATATTCTTCCTTTGAATATGAAATTGTCAAATGGATCAAAACCCATTTGACTTTGAACCACTTGCAAATGGATTTATATTTCAATCATAAGTACATATACAAGTTCAATCAAACTCAAATAAAGCTTTGACCAAGCCATTTGACCCACTTAGGCTCACTTGACCCAAGTGACCTAAAGTACCATGAGCCAAATTTTAATCCTAACCAAATTGGATTGAACCAAACTCATCTATCTCTCATCATGATCAACAATCATCATGGGATGATCAATCAACCAAATTGGGTCAAACCAAGTCAAACCTAATGGTTGACCAAGTCAACACTTAGCCCAAAATGAAACTAACATAGCCAAATTCCACCATAGGCCAAATTGATTGAAACCATTAATCTAAGTTCACTCATGACCTATGTTTTAACTTGACCAAGCCAACATTTGAGCCTAACTAGCCAATTGGCCACTTGACCCAAGTTGACCCATTTTGACCTAAAGGGTCAAAATATGTCAAAAAATTGATCTAAGCCAAATTGATCCAAACCAATGGGTCAAGTTCATTCCAAATCAGTTGTGGAACTTGACCAAAGCCTCAATTAGCCCAGACCTAACCTAGCAATTGACCCAACATGACTTGACTAAAGGGGTCATGTTGAGCCAAAACTTACCAAAATTGATTGGAAACAAAGATACAATCCACTCCATATGACTAAAACCTAACCTACCTTGACCTACCTCAAATAGGTCAAATGGGTCACATAGATCAACTTGACCCATTTGACCTAAATGAAGTAATATGAGCCAAACCAAAACTACAACAAATTAAATCAAATAAAACTACATTTCAAATGGTCATATGAACTTGACCCAACCCTTAGTTTGACCCAATTTGACCAATTGGTCAACTTGACTTAAGTTGACCCATTTTGACCTAAATGGGTCAACATAGCCAAACCCTATCAAATGAATTCCAAATCTCATGAAACTTGGTCAAACATAGTTTCTCCACATACCCAACATATCCAAAGTGAAAAATCAGCAAAATGACCATTTTACCCCTAGGATGTAGAACAAATTTTGGCCTAATCTATGGGTAATATGATCATACCCTCTTCATATCGACTTGAGGCTTTCCTAAAAGCTCAAGGGGACATAACGAGGAGTGGTGCACCTAACCCAATGGGTTTGGATCAGCCCAATTGGTCCCTAGACCAAACTTGACCCCATGGGTCAAAATGCTAAATTCAAAATCCCTCTCCCGCTCAAATTTAAGCACATGGGAGGTTGGTAATCCACTCCTTGGCTCAAGCTAACCATGTGCACACTCAAAACAGCAAAAAAAAAACTCCCCAATATGATCAATTGGATCAAAATGGAAAGAGGATGGACGGTCATCCGATCCTTCAAAGGGAAGATATACTCCCCATAATTCACTTCAATTCTAACTTTCCCTCTATCGATTGAAGCTAAGGAACTCCGAGAAAGCCTTAGAGAGTACTCCCAAGAATCTTAGAGAGAATTTGAAAACTCCATTTCTCGACTTTCAGAGCTTGAAAATTGGGGACGTATATTGAAGAGCTAACTTTCTATTCACTCAATTTCCATCCAATTGCTCTTGCATACTTCATCAAGGAGCTAAGTCGAGTGCACCCAAGCTTCTTTTGGAGTTCCCATAGCAAGGAAGAGTTGAGATCAAGACCACATGCTAGCTAAGGAGGAGGTGGTCCATATACCAATCCACTCAACCTTAAGTGCTCAAAACTTCAGTAAGACTTCTTCTCAACTAGACGAAGCTTCTCCAAGGGAATCAAGCTTTGGTGACCACCTTCGGTGAGGTATGGGATTTTTTGACCATTAAACTCAATGTGGTGTGGAGCTTTGTGAAAGAAATTTTAATCCCATGGATTTTTGACCATTGGATGTGCCACTCTTTAGCTTTAGATGGTGTGGGTTCAGTTTGGTTTGAATTCGAGCTCAATTGAGCTCAGATCTTTCCCTTGATCATGGACGGTCCCTATTGGTCAAGTGGAAGAACTTGGGAGACCTCAGTCGTCCATCCACACATTTTGGATGGACGACCGAGATAATTCCCCACGTTTATATATAAGTGATCCATTTTAAAACTATGGGAGATCTACGGCATTGATCTTTAATTGAGCGGTAGAGATCAAAGCATGTAACCACCTTTTGAGGATTTAACATTTTGTGAATCCCTCACTGAGATGCGTGTAAAGCGTGACGCGCATGCATCGTGCCGTGAGCCAGAGGATTAGTTAAAATGTTTTAATTAATATTAATTAATTTGGGGATCTTCCAAAATTCATAAATCCCTCTAGAAAATTCAAAATATTATGAAATAAATCCCATGGAAAGATAATTCAACCTAAAATATGTAAAAATTAATTTCAATGGGGTTTGAGTTATATTTTTCTTTGAATTTGAGTCTCTTTGGAAACTTTATTTTGCTAATTACTCTTTAATTAAGCGTTTGATTAATCCCAAATTTCTTGGGTATGTTTTAGGGTATGACTTTTACCTTCCCTAATTTTCTTGGGGTTTATTAAAGGCTTGATTAGGAGAATTGCATATGGATTTATTAATTACCCTCCTTATATAATTATGGATAATTAGGGTATGATTAGTAATTTTAATCCATGATTAGGATTGATTAAGTTCAGATCCAGTAAGTAGGAGGTTTAAGGAATAATTTTGGGGCATTTCCCTTAAGCTATTCCCTAAACCCCCTCTTCTTTTCTTAATCTTCTTTTAATTAAGGTTTGATTCATTAATCATCTCCTTAATTAATTTCTATAAATTATTAAAAAAAGTTCCAGAACTTAATTAAACTACATTAGGTAGATTCTTAGGTTTTTAATAGCCAAAGTTCAATTAAGGAAATCAAAACCCAATTCATAAATGTGAAAGGGTGTTTTGAAATTACTTAAGCTAAACCCTTAGCTTAATTAACTTTTTATTATGAGCCAAATTACATTAGGCCTCTTTCTTATTAGGTGCATTGCAAATTTAAATTCCTTGTGAGTTTTATGTCATCTCATTGGCTCATAATTATTTGATTTATTCTAAGGTGGTGTAGGTAAGGGTTAATTAAGTACTTAATTCATACCTTAACCTAATTAACACATAAAAATGGATCTAATTATCTAAAAATTAAACAAAAATATCAAACACATGTGGGAATGGGTTAGGAACAAAAAACTCATCTCACCTTTTCAAAATTAAATCAAACTTCAAACTAACAAAATCACTTTGAATTCACTTTGATTTATTTTAAACTTTCTTATTCTATAAGAATGTCTTTAGGATTTAAGTGAAGTGAACTTGTTTACTTTCATTGCTTTGAATCTTTCCCAACATGTTAAAGTTGTATGTCATGTGATTTCATGCATTCATATTTTAAAATTCAAATTTTAAAATGAAATTGTTTACTTTATGTCAAATTTGCATGTGTTGGCTAAAGTAGAAATATGAATGGCTATTATCTATTAAATCAAATTATTTTCAAAACATATAAATCAAATACCAAATCTAAAGTGTGCTACTTATACTTTAATTAAAGCTTGCATGTGAAAGAATATAAAGGTATGCTTAGCATAGGTTTCCTTTCTTTCTTATGTTGGTATAGTTTTGAATAGGAATTTGGTGAAGTGTATGGTTCATTTGAAAAGAACCTAACACTCACTCAATTCCATATCCAATTCATCTCTATGCTACCACTTAAAGAGGGTTACCTATATGAGCATACATAAATTGCATAAATAAAATGAATCCATTAATACAACTTTTGCATTCTCTTTTTCTATTTCATTTAATTTATACATATGCTTGTATTTAAGAAAAGTGATATATTAGTCTGGACAACCCTGAGGTTGCGAGGCTTTAAGTAGACCTAAGTAGGTCTTGTACCTCACCTCTAGTTAACAATGGTGCTGTACTCACTTATGCCTTTGTTACTTTCATGTGTGTATGTAAAAATTTAGATAAAGAAATCCCTTTCTACTTAAAAAAAATCATGCATATTCAACTTCTAAATTTCCTTAAATGGATTACTTAGCATGCATCATAAAGTGTGTTTATTTTTCATTTGCATGTATAGATATGCTTTGGTCCATCCATATGCATGTTATATATGTTGGGAAAATGAAGTAATGTGTTATGTGAATTTTGATTCATCATACTTAATCTTAAAATGGCTCTCTTTTTTGAATAAGTTTGTTTAGAGTTTATCTAAACTTAGGATTAATTAAAATATTTAATCAAAATATTCACCTAAATAAAACTAAAATGTGAATCTACTTTAGAAATTACTTAGGTTAGGGAAGGAAAGAGAAGTTCTCTTCTCTTTCCCTCTCTTCATAACTTAGTAATTAATAGGATCCACTTAAAACAAATCAAAACATGAAATAAAATCAACCCAAAATAATTAAACAACTTAAATGAAACCTCCTCTAAGTTGAACATGTTCTTCACACTTAGAAAATTTGAACTTAAAGCCATAGCTAAGCATACACACAAACCTTCAAAGCACACACATTAGCCTAAGTCACCACTTCTAGCTTTAGGTTGGGTGGTCTGTATGGTTTGATATTTATTTTGTTTTGTGATATATATATTTTAGACTGGATGTTAGGGTGTATGCTCGTAGAATGAATGGTAGGATGCTCTTAGTCTAACTATTCTTTTCTACAGTGGATTGTGCTTAAGGGGCACTATCATAAATAAAAATATAAATGCTTTTCTTGTAGGTGCTTTATACCCCTAAGCATAATCCAATAGGCCAGGTGGACTTAGTCACCCATGTGTGGGGTGATAAGTCCAATATAGATGCTTGGGATTTGTGTGTGGTTTGTTTTTAGCTAACCCTTTTTGTAGGTGTTAGTTAGATTTTCACTTTTCCTTTTCATGTAAATTTATGGGATTTTGGAATGATTGTTATGGGGATTAGGATGAGCATTGGTCATAAGATCCTATCTTATGCACCATGTGAAGCCTTAGCATCTACCTTCAACCATCAAAAGAAAAGAACCAAAGAAGAAAAAAGTAAAGAAGAAAGAAAATTGAAGCTTGAAGAACCCCATATGAATGAATTCCTCGCTTAATTATAATTTAATTTAGTTGTAATCTAGGTTGTATAAGGGTAGAGCTCGACTACCCATATTTGATATTTTTGGGTTTGTGTGGTGGTTCCCGACCACAATGGCCTTTTATTCTTTTTTCGATTAGCTTTATAAATTGATTGATGATTTGTTTAGCTTTTGCATTAAGTGGCATTCTTTTCTAGTTTCTTCCTTGCTTTATGTATGGCTGGATGTGGATTAGGCTCTTTAGGAAAAATAAATCTTTTACCCAACTTAACAACTCAAAATAAAATTAAACAACTCATAACCTCACCTAAAGCTTAGGTTTAAAATCAAGATAAAAGAATTAGCAACCCCTTAGCTGGATGAGCATTTCTTTTTAATATCATGCATAAATGCATCTTATTTCACTCTTGATTGGAGGGCTTCCACCTTTGCCAGAGAAACTTGGCTTGACCTTTGAGAGCTATGGTGGAAATCACCTCTTCCCTTCTCGTTGATTTTGGCCAATAACCTTCTTTCTTATGTATTAGTCATATGAATCCTATTAGCTTGACTCAAAATAATTTTTCAAAAATGAAAATAAAAATAAAATTTGAATAGCATTAGATCTAGGTCATTTGAAGCATACGCTTTACATGATATAGTGTCTTTAAGGAGTGAGTTTAAGGACTTAGTCTCTTTCTAATAAAATAACATCCTAACTATCTTGCATAAGCATAAAGACTTGCCTACATGTATTTAAAATCATAGGAGGAGTTAGTTGGCGGCCACCCAGGGTTGTAAGTCCAAGTTGTGGTGGTTTGTCCTCTCTCTTATGGAGGCAAACCAATTACCCATTTTGCCCTTAGATTTAGGTTGTGCTTTGGCCCTCCAGCTCCCTAGATTATGAGGTTGCTTCTCTCCCTTTGTGGGCCATAAGCATAATTCCTCACCTCTTAGGCATTTCCTTAATCTTGTGTTAAGGAATCTTAAGTCTAAATTTTTAATGAAAAATGTCAACTCAAATAAATCAATTTCAAAATGTAAAAGATAGGATAGTTTGAGATGCTCATTAAGTTTTCTAGCATCATGGGCATCTCCTACTTATCTTTCATTTTAGCTTCAATAATAACTCCATCTTTTGATCAATCCCATTTGATCTTTCAAAGATAAACCAATCGATTGATAGTCCTTCCTATTAAAATCTTCAAAGACAATGATCATTTACCTTAATTGAGAGTTTTCCTAAAGAATCCCCATTCCTTAAGATGTAATTAACTATGGGGGCTTGCCCCTGTAGGGAACTTAACGAACCTAGTTTAAAATAAACCCTGCTTTACTTTTTCAAGTAAAATAGGTGAAGAATCTTTGGAACATATGCAGAGCTATCATCCTTAAGAGTCCTTATTAAGGTGATTAGGTCCATTAAAGGGTAGTGACTTGTATCTTTCAAGATAGTACACTACTCCTTGATGTTATACTTGATCACCTAAATAAGTACATTTATGGATCTACGTGGCATCCTAAAAAGACAAATTTCTAAAGGTCTCTTCTTCTTTCTTTCACCATGCAATTTACTATAAGAATTTTTCTCCACACATTTTTTATTTGATTTTTAATAAATGCATGAATTTCATATGACATACACATTTAGCATGTTAGGAAAGAAATGTAGTGATGAAAGTAGTGTAAGTTCATCCACCTTAATTAATTCCTAAAGATAATTCTATGAAGAAGATTATTTAAAATAAATCAAATTTATTTTAAGGAGAGTTTGGATTTTATTTGAGTTTGATTTCAATTTGAGAAATATGAGATGAGTTTGCTAGTCCTAACCAATTCCCCCATGTTTGAGTTATTTAAGTTCAATTTTTAGATGATTAGATTAATTTTATGCTTTGGTTAGGTTAAGGTGTGAATTAAGTGTGTTAATTATCCCTTACCTAGGCCACTTTAACATATTTAATCAAATTATTATGAGCCAATGTATGACATAAAAGCACACAAGGAATTTAAATCAATAATGTACCTAAAAGAGAAATGGGCCTAATGCAATTAGCTCACAATTAATGATTAATTAAGTTAAAGGGTTTAATTTAAGTACTTTCATAACCCTTCCCACACATGTGGGATGGATTTTGATTTTCTTAAGCTACTTAGGTTCTTGAACACCTAAGAACCTACCCAAGATGAATTGATTAAGTTCTAGAATGTTTTAAAAATTTTATCAAGTTAATTAAGTAGGTGATTAGTGGGTTAACCCTTAATTAAGTTTGGATTAAGGAAGAAAAGGGATTTAGGGAATGGCTTAGGGAAAATTCCCCAAATCCATTCCATAAACCTCTTATTCACTTAAGCAAGGCTTAATTAACTTAAAAAAGGGGGTAAATCACTATTCACATGATTAATTACCCTTAATTACATAAAGAGGGTGATTAAGAATTCATTACATGATTTTCCTAATTAACTCATCAATAAATTGCAAGAAAATTAAGGGAGGTAGAGGTAATCCCACTAAATATACCAGAGAAATTTGAAATGAATTAATGAAATAATTATGGTGTAATTAAGGTTATTAAGCTTTTATTAAAACCCTAATTGAGAAAAATACACTATTCAAATCCATTGGAAACATTTTTAGATTATGATCCTAAGAAATATGTTCCTAGTGCATTTTACCTTATATTTTTCTGATTTTTCTAGAATTAGTTATGTTATTTTAAAGTTTCCATGATTATCCATTAATTAAATAGCCAAATTAAGTGATTAATCCCGTCGGCGCCATGTGGAGGCTGACGCAGCATGCGCTTTCCATGTGGCATGATGGGAGAGGTCACTTAAGTTATCACATCGTAGCTCCGCATTAGTAGTGGTGCTATACGCTTTCTCCTCACCCGTTCGATCAAGGATCAAATGATTAATATCAATCCCGTGGTTCTTAAAGGATTAAATCAGGGATCCTATGCATCTAGAACATGGTTGTCCATCCAAAATGCATGGATGGAAGACCCATAAACAGTCTCTGAGCTCGCTTGTGGGAGATGGCCACCGTCCATCTTCCATGGCATGATCCGAGCTCGATTGAGCTCAAATTGAGTTCAAACTGAACCCACACCATCATCATGCAAGGAAGAAGACATCAAATGGCTAGTTTTACATGAAATGAAAATTTATTTCACCAAAGACCACACACTCTCTAGTTTAAGCTCAGGTTTGATCCATACCTCACCGGAGGCTATCACCGGCGCTCGAATCTGATGAGGTAGCTTCATCTAGTGGAGATGAAGCCCTCTTGAAAGTTTCAAGTTTGGGATGGAGTAGATCTTTCTATGGCCAAAGCTCACCTGCAAATCCATGCAGCCTTGATCGAAGTCCCACTTCCCTTGCCTTGTGAACTTGGATTAAGCTTTAGGCAAGTTCGATTGAGTCCTTTGATGAAGCTTGCAAGAGGAGTTGGCTTGATTTGAAGTATTGAGTGAGATGGAAAAGTGGTGGAGCTCCCCTATTTTTGGCTTGAAGAAACTGAGAAGAGGAGAAATGGATATGGGTTGAGGAAGCTTGGAGGAACCATGGGGTGCTAGCTCTGAGTTCCCTTTGCTCAATCGAGTGTGTGATACTAAATGAAGTGCAATTAGGGGGAGTATATCCCCCCTAATGAATCTGATGACTGTGAAGAGCTTTGCCATTTTGATCAAATTCACCCTATTCAATGGGTTTGTTAGGCTATTAGAACTTGCACATGATTTAGTTTTGAGTGTGGAGTGGAGTAGTGAAGATCCCGTATGCTTTAATTGAGTGAAGGAGGGATCCCATGTGCTCAATTCCTAATTGGGTGGTCAGTTTGGCCATTGGATTGGGTTTGGCTGACCCAAACCAATGGGTCATGTACATGATGTCTATTAGTGACCATTTGGTCCACTAAGAGGATGCCAAGTGTCCATGAAAAGGAATTGATCAAATTCCAAGTGGTTTTGATTTTAGGTTACCCTATGGCCTAAGGGTAAAATAATTATTTGGCTTGGATTTCATTTTGAATATGTTTGGTATGATTGAAAAATGGGTCAGGCCAAGTTTCATTGAATTTGGAGCTGGTTTGATATGATTTGGCTCATGTTAACCCATTTAGGCTAAACTAGGTCAACTTGGGTCAAGTTGACCAAATGGTTAAATTGGATCAAACCAAGGATTGGGTCAAGTTCATATGACCATTTGAAATGTTTTGACATCATTGGTTTGGTTGAATTTAATTTATATTTTAATTTGGTTCATTTGATTTCATTTAAGTCAAATGGGTCAAGTTGACCAATTTGACCCATTTGACCTATTTGGGTTAGGTCATGGGTTAGTTTATGCTTGGTTAATCATTTGAAATGGATTGGTATCTTTGTTTCCAAACAATTTGGTTTGTATTTGGATTTGGCTCAATTTGACCTTTTAGGTCAAGTTGGGTTCATGGTCAAATGGGCTAGGTAGGGTCTAGTTGGCCAATAGGGGCTTTGGTCAAATTCAATAAGTGAATTGGAATGAACTTGACCCATTAGTTTCAATCAATTAGGCTTAGATCAAGTTTTGACACATTTTGACTTTTTAGATCAAGTTGGGTCAACTTGGGTCAGTGGACACTAGTTGGAGCTCAAATGATGACTTGGTCAAGTTCAAACATTGATCATGAAAGAGTTTTGATCAATGGTTTCAATCAATTTGGCCATGATGGATTTGTTTTAGGTTTCATTTTGGCTAAGTGTTGACTTGGTCAACCCTTAGGTTTGACTTGGTTTGACCCAATTTGAGTGATTTATCATCTCATGATGATTGTTGCTCATAAAGTGAGGCTTGGGCTTAGTTCAATCAATTTGGGTAGGATTAGAATTTGGCTCATTAGGTACTTTAGGTCACTTTGGGTCAAGTGAGCCTAAGTAGGTCAAATGGTTGGGTCAAAGCTTGATTTGAGTTTGAACTCAACTTGTGATTGAAATATAAATCCATTTGCAAGTGGTTTGAAGTCAAATTTGATTCATTTGGCAATTTCAAGTTCAAAGGGGTGAACATGAGTTTGACTTGGGTTTGATTTTAAATTTAGTTTTGGTTTGATGATTGAAGTTTATGTTTATATTTGGGTTCATGATTGAAGGATTGATTGAATCATGAAGAAAAATCAAGGGTTTGGCTTGATTTGAATTTGATTTGGTTAAGTTCAAGAATTTAACTTGAAAGGGTTAGGTTGAATTTTGATTGAATCTGGGTTTGAGTTTTGAATTGATTTTTGGTTTGATGTTGAAAGTTTATGTTTATATTTGGATTCATTATTGTTGGATTGATTGGATCATGAAGAAAAATCAAGTGTTTGGCTTGATTTGAAATTGATTTGGCTAAGTTCAAGAATTTGACTTGAAAGGCTTAGGATTTGATTGAATTTGGTTGAGAATTGATTGATTTTGAATTTATATTTCATTTATATTTGTGAATATAAATGAGAATATAAATGGGTTATGAAAAAATTCCTTGAATTTGAATTGATTTAGATTTGATTTAGGCTAAGTCCATAAGATAGAATCAAAGTGCCATAAGAAAGCTTTTTTTTTTTATTTGGATTTGAAATTTGAATTTGGTTTGAATGATTTGAATTTATATCTCATTTATATATGTAAATATAAATGATAATAAAATGGGTTGTGCAAAAATTTCTTCAGTTTGAATCGATTTGGATTTGATTTGAGCTAAGTCTGTGAGAGGGAATCAAAGGACTTATGAAATATTTTGGAGTTTGGAATCCAATCATGGGCATCAATCATAAGTTTCAATTATTTGGAATTGATTTTGAGTTTTAGAAAATCAATTAAGTTTGAATTGATGTAAGTTTTGTGTTGATTTGATTTGTATTTTGGAATCCAAACATAGGCTTCAATGATAAGTTTCAATTATTTGGAATTGATTCAATTTGAGAAAATCCATCAATGGTTCAAGGCTAATGAGTGGAGTCGATATGAGTTTGGAGAAAGCAATACGCACCGAACGAAGTACAATTAGGGTAAAAATTTTCCAACACCCCTAAGGCATGGCCTATTCTATAGCTAACTCTTTTAAGTTTCTTGGTAGTTGAGTGTCCACCTAATCACTAAAGTGTCTTATGACTAAGAACTTTAGTCTAAGAGAGTCCTAAGATGGAGGGGTTGAGAGCTCATTCTAAAAATGAGGTCAACAAAAGGCACCCAATAGGTGTGGCGTGGCCGACAAAGAACATTGCATTGATCGAAATGATCAACAACATCGAACGATCATAAGCACTGATAGAAATAGTTTACTCCTAACCGAAGGTGTAGAAGGAATCCAAAGCTTAATGCGATGTGACTTTACTCATGCCAAATACATAAGAGAGGGAAAGAAGAATCCACTAGGTGTAGAGTACCTTTCACTAGGGAAACAGGTTCAAGTCATCCACAAGGAGATAAGAGGTTTGATTTGATTCGAATCTCACTGGGGAAAGAAATTAATTTGATTTGTTTGATTATTTAATTATTTTAATTTGATTGACTCCACTGGGAGATAATTGATTGGATTTATTTTACTAAATTTATTTTGTTTGTTGTTTGACTCCACTTGGAGGGGTTGAATTTGTTTAGATTTTTTTGGATTTTGAGATGGGCCCATTGGTTTTGCGATGGATCATGGTAGAGCAGAGGCCTAGACAGATTTACCAATCTAAGGGTAATCTACAAAACACATAGTAGGACTAGCCAACCAAAGGGAATGCCTTTAAGTGTGCATCAATTGTACTAAGAAGAAAGCATAGTAGACTTTCATCCTCGAAAGTAGGGATCAATTACTGGGGTGATCCATTGGCAAGGAAATGGATTGGACCCAACATAGGGCTTACTATTGAGTGAATGCTACTGGGGGGACTTAAATCAACTCAAAGATAGTCAAAAGATTGATTTCATTTCCTTAATTATTTTGATGGATCCCATTAGTTTATGAATTGGTAGGGGCCATGGAGGCCTAGACCTAACTCAGACTTATCAATCCAAAGGGAGTAGTCTACCAACCACATAGTAAGACTATCTGACCAAAGGGGTGTCTTTCAGTTGGTAATGGTTAAGTTAGGAAGAAAGCGTGGGGACTCACATCTTCCAATATAAGGAACCATTAGGGAGATCAGTTGCTTTGGGCAACAAATTGAACTTGATCTAAGGCTAACTATGGAATGATTGCCTCTGGGGACTTAGATCAACTCAAAGATAGGCAAGATTAATTTTATTTTTTTAGTTTATTTTGATGGATTTCGTTGGTTTACGATGAATCACACTGAGAAGGAGTGTATATTAGCCTAGACCTATCTAAGATTTACTAAACCGAAGGGAATAGCTTCCTGGTCGATGGGAGAACTATCTGATTAAGGGAGTGCCTTCGGTATGCAATGATCTATTCAAGGGAAGAAAGCTCAAGGACTCACATCTTCCACTACAAAAGATAGCTAGGGTGATTGGTTGCTTTGGGCAACAAATCAAACCGGACCTAGGGCTACCCATCAATTTGCGATAGTCATGGTAGAAAGAATGCATCATAGTCATACATATTCTAAAGCAGACTGACTGTAGGGGTAACCTGATTATGGCAAAATGGATTGAACCCTACCTAAAGGAGACTACGGAGTGAGTACTAACCTGGGGATTTATCTCAACTCAGGTAGTCAGGCAATTCCTATAGGGAGTTATGCTAATAATGCTCTAAAGATAAGATGTCTACTTGGGAAAGGGGCCCTTTGGGGCTTGAATTCCTAATCCACAAGTGAATTAATTTGTTTGTTTATTTAGTTTATTTTAACATGGACCCTGTTGGTTTCTGAGGATCAAATTGAGAAGGAACTTATATCAGTTTAGACTTATCTCAAATTTACTGAACCAAGGTGAATCTGCATATCCGCTGAATAAATTCTCCAACCACAGGGGTGGCTACTAGGAAAGGAGGACTATCCAATCCAAAAGTAAGGTGTCTAAATGGGGTGCAAAGGATGTGATCCAAATAGAGTGCCAGGAGAGGGGCTAAAGGGTTTAATCCAAAACCCTAGAAGATGACATGGCTAATATATCAAATAGGTATTTGGTGGCCAACTCAAGGAGAAAGCGGGGGACTCACATCACGCCAAGGTGTATCCACCGTGAGTGTACATAGCAGAACATCAACCAACCTAAGGTGCATGGTTTACAATAATTAGCCTAGGAAGAAATCTTGGGGACTCACATCCTCCTATAGTGGAACTGATTGTTGGAATAGTCTCTCTTCGACTTGATAGGTGTCATCCAACCTAGGATAACTATTGAGTGAAAGCTGCTGGAGGACTTATATCAACTCAAATGTAGTTAAGACTAAAGGAGCCACTAGGGGACTTTCCCTAAGCCTCAAATATACTTGATCTTGTTAGATAATGATGATTAGTTTAAGAAGAAAGCTCAGGAACTCACATCTTCTTAATTAAAATCAACATGAGGTAGCTTACTGGCTGGGCGGTAAAGTGTACCATACTAATAAGGGCTCATTGGTTTTCAATGGTCAAGTTAAGAAGAAAGTTTAGGGACTCACTTCTTATGAACAAGTCACCATTGGGGTGACATACTAGCGAGGTAGCATGTAAACCCAAGCTAGAGCGGCTAATGAGTGAGTGCCACAGGGGGCTTCCTCTCACATCAAAATAGCCTGAGATAAAAGATATGTGTTCATTTTTGTGCTTGTGTGTTAAAGGGGATGCCTCGGGTTCTCTTACACCTACCTTAAACACACTAGGTATTTTGATGAAATGGTGCCACAGATGGCAATTGAGATTTCCACTAAGAAAGGGTGCCACTCAAGTTCTCTTACATCTAACTCAGTTGTGCTAATCAAAATAAGACATCTCTTGGGTTCTCTCACACCAATTCTAATGAGAGATTGTGTTTGTGCTATGAAAGAGGGATAGGATGCCGCTAGGGGACTCTTACACCTATCCTAGACACATCATGGTAGATTCACAAGATAAGCAAACAATGCTTCAAAAGAAGAGAAGATTTTAATGAAACATAATCAGATTTTTATTCTTTTATTGATAATTCTTTTCAAACATGTTTTATGGGTAATATTTCTTCAAATAGAGTACATTTATTGGAAGCATCAGGTGTTCCCCTTTACAATCAATAAGTTGATAAGATCCTCCTTGGTAGGCCTTCTCTATAACATAAGAGCCTTCCAAAGTGGGTCCAAACTTGCCTCCCATCTTTCGATGGGTAACAATTGGTCTCCTTAGGACTAATAGAAGTTCTTCTACTTGGAAAGACCTAGGGCAAACTAGCTTATTGTAAGCTTGAATCATTTTGGCCTTGTACAACTAGAGGTTTTAGCACGCACATAGGAGACTCTCCTCTAAAGCTTTAAGCTCTTCTAAACATAACTTTGCATTCTACTCTGTAGTGATCTTGCTACCTATTGCTATCCTTAGTGACAGGAGTTGAACATCTAAAGGTAGAATGGCTTTAGCCCCATACATTAAGGAAAGTGGGGTAGACTGAGTTTGAGTTTGGTATGTGGTGCGGTAGGCCCACAAGGCTTCAACCAACTGCTCATTCCACTGCCGCTTATTGTCATCAAGAGTCTTCTTTAATATTTGGATGAGAGTTTTATTGAATGCTTCTGCTAAGTCATTTGCTCTAGCGTAGTAGATGGTGGAGTATATCCAATATATACCATGTCTTCTGGAGAAGCAGTTGATCTTAGTGCTTTTGAATACAATACCATTATCAGATATAATTTGTCGAGGCACCTCGAACATATATATGATATGGTTTCTAAAAAACTAAAGCACATGCTGAGGTGTAATCTCTCTGAGTGGGATTGCCTCTGCCCACTTGGAAAAGTTGTCAGTGGCAGCTAAGATGAACCGATGACCCTTAGAAGAATGAGGATCATTAGGACCAACAATGTCAGTACCCCAATACTAAAATGGCCATGAAGCCAATGTAGGGTGTAGAATATTGGGTGGTTGATGTAAGACCACACCGTGTGCCTGACACTGATGGCATCTCCTAGCTACATCCATACAGTCTATAATCATCAAAGGCTAGTAGTATTCTAGTCTCTTGATCTTTGTCTTCATCTTCGAATTAGATTGATGAGCTCTGCATAGACTTGAATGTACCTCAGCTATAATGCCATGGGATTCATGTTTATCTAAATAACATAACCACATTTGATCAAAGGATCATCGGTATAGGATGCCATCAATGAGAGCATAGGATAGAACTCTCTATTTCACCTGATGGGCTTGTGACTTTTCTTGAGGTAGTTTGCCAGAGTTCAAATAGTCTATGAACTGTTGTCTCTAGTCCAACTCCTTGTCCTTATAGGCAATGGCAACCCCCCTTCAAGAGAAATTCTCTCGATGTCTTCAACATCAGTAAGGGATAAGACTTGTCTATTTTGGACCCTTATTGGAATGGACTCATCTTTCAGACATGTCGATTCTTTGGCAAGTTTATCCAAAGCATCTGGTACTACATTTTTTTGCTCGAGGAACCTTGTAGGTGGTGACTTTAGGGATTTGGGCCAACAGCTTCATGGTCTACTCATGGTAATGATGAAGCTTGGGTTTGAGAACCTTGTAGGACCCAACAATTTGATTGATGGTGAGAATCCCCAAAGATGTTGATGCTCTTGACACCGTGATAGCTAACTCTAGAATCAAAGCCTCATATTCAGCTTTTGTTGCGTGAAAGATAGTATAGTATGAATCTCATCACATCCGCGGTATGGAGTTAAGGGAACTATTCTTACCACTACCTTTCCTGGAAGAGTAGATCATGGTATTTCCCCCTTTTTGAAAAGAAGCTGCACCATCAAAATACATCTCCCATCGGCAGTTGTCAACCTCCCCTAAGTTCATGATTGTTCATCATGGAGATCATCACTAAGCTGAGAATCAGTAGGAAGTGGGTACTTTGCTCAAAAATCTGCTAGTGCTTATTCTTTTCAGGGAGATGCATGTGATATCAAACTAGAGAATCATGGACCATCATGCCAAACATCTAGATAGTGTTGGCCGTGTCATGATATACTACAGTGGATTGGTTCTAGAAATCAAGTTCACCTTATGAGAAAGCATATAGTGTCGTAGCTTTTGGGATGCAAAGATCAAAGCTAGGCAATATTTCTCAATGGGTGGGTAGTTCACTTCAGCAGGAATCAGATGATAGCTGAGATAGTAAAGAGCACTCTCCTTCTCTTCATCATTGGCTTGGGCCAACAAAGCACTGAGAGAGTCATCCCCAGTAGTGTAGAGGATGAGTGGCTTGCCCAGGATAGGGGCTGCTAGAACTGGTGATTTTACCAAATGCTGCTTGATATCTTCAAAGGCATGCTGACACTTGTCATCCCACTTGAAGCATCCTTTTTGACAAGTGCTGAGAATGGCTTGCATCTCTTGATAGGTTAGAAATAAATCATCTTAGATATGCCAACCATCCTTGGATAGATCTGAGTAGAGTTAAACTTTTAGGAGGTGGCATTTCTAAGATAGCTTTGATATTTTTAGGATCTATTTCTATTCCCTGGTGTCAGACTACAAACCTAAGGAATTTCCCTGAAGCTACTCCAAATGCACACTTCAGAGGATTCATTTTGAGGTTATATTATTTTAATCATTCAAAAAATACTCTCAAGTTAAAGAGATGGTCTTCCTTTTCTATGCTTTTGACTACTAGATCATCAACATAGCACTCAATCTCATGATTGATGAGTTCATTGAAGATCTGAGTCATGACCTGTTGGTATGTAGCACCAGCATTTTTAAGGTCAAAAGGTATGACCCTAAAATAATAGATTTCGATCGGGGTTTGAAAAGCAGCGTTTCTTTCATCCTCGGGGGCCATCTTAATTTGGTTGTCGCTAGATGACCCATCCATAAAGGAGAAAATTGCATGAGATGGGGCGTTGTCCACCATTAATTCAAGTATAGGAAGAGGAAACTCATTCTTAGGACATGCCTTGTTTAAGTCCCTGAAATTGATGCAAATGCAAATTTAGTCATTCTTCTTCTTAATTGAGATGGCACTAGCTAACCAAGTAGGGTATTTTCTTTTTCATTCAGCAACGAACTGATGTATATCGAGCGTAGATTTTCTTCTGTCCCGAGGTTGATTTCATTAAGCTTGTCAATTATTGAATGGATCTCATCTTCAAATTCTGGTGGTGCATCTTTGATTTGGAGATTAGCTGGATCATCTGAGGTTTCTAAACACACATCCTTGTAAGAGTTGGTTTGGTGTGAAAAGAACCTATCAGACACTAGATGGTTGGTGATAACTAAAGAATCTTCATCATCATCGGACCCACTATATCAATTAATCTTGATTGTGCATCCTGCCTGTATTGTTCCATAGCTTTTGAAGTACTCCAACCCTGACCATTAAGAAACCCCTTCTTTGCAAGATTAATAACACAAGTAATAATCAAAAGGTAATTCCATTAATTCTTATGAATCCCTCAAGTTCTACATCAACTGGGACTTGAGGATGATGATCCCAAAAAGAATCTTTAACTTGATATCCTCGAAGACTGAGGCTTCTTAACTACTAAACCTTCAACTTTTGAGATGAAAGTGAGGTTAGAGCTAAGGTTCCTAACCGCTCGATAGTTTTACATATTTGATTTAAATACTACTTTGTCTAGAGGCCTATCTTCATCATCATCTGTCGAGTGTCACCTCCAATGAAACCCACCGAGAGGGGTTTTGGTATGCTAATCACATTATCCTCCGAGCTAGATTCCAAGTCATGTGAATAGTAGGGTACTCTATGAATGAACATAACCCTGTTGATGGCCAACCAGGGGGTCTTCCACCTGAACTACCTCTATTTCTCCTCTGCCTGGTGGAGGTCGAGTCATCCTACCCACATGTCCATATGATGGAATGAACTATGGGTGGAATGTGATATGTGCTCTATTTCTTCTTCAATTTCCTTTCTTGTTCACTTGATTTTTTTTCTTTCTTTTTCTTTTCTTCATTTTCTTTTCTTTGAATTTGAATTTTATCCAAGTTCATGAAAGGGTGTTTTGAGGAAGATAGTAGGTCACATCCTCATATATCTCAACCTCTAACTAAAAAATGACTTTTCATCTCCTTTACAAGACTCAATCCATCCTTCCGAACTTGATTTAATGAGGGAGGATGAATCATCTTATGATGTATCCAAGGCCTACCGAGAAAAAGCAAAGGAATGAAGTATTCAAATCAATGATATAAAACTTGGCTTCGCCTTCCAAGTAACCTATCTCCAAAGGTAACACTATGAACCCAAAGCCCTCTCACCTTGTTCATTGAATCCTCTCAACATCATCCAATCTCCTCGAGTGTGGAGATGTCAATCCTCAAATGCAAGGGTATTTTAGACTCATAATGTTCACCATGCACCGGATCGATGAGAACTCTGCAAGTCTAATCGCCATGCCCACTATAATATGTAGAGGAAGGTTGTGCTCCATGTCCCCTAAGAAGGTCTTCATCTATGAAAGTGATCCCGAGCTTCTGAATAATGTGCCTCCTCACCAATAGGTCACCGAAGCTAAGCATATCTGGATCAAGGAGAGCCTTGATTAATGATTCCCTCATCTCTTTTGATAAGACGAGGGCATCATATATGCTTAGCTTTGATGGCAAACTTTCTTTGGTGAGAGAGAACATTGTAGTCCACCTTGGGCTGATCCTCTGCAAGAATATCCAAGGGTGGAGCATCCTGGAAGGGGCTTGATCCTCTGAACCAATGACTTATTTCCCTCTATCTTGAGGTGGTGCCCTAGGAGGTAGAACCTTGCCACTACGGAGGTTGACTTCTGATCTCTTATGTGTGGTAATGGAAGATTCTACCACATGTCGCTCACCTAGCTTCTCCTATGGGACCCTAAATCGATGATTCCAAGTCTATCTCAAGAGGCAAACCCATAGTATTCGTGAGTAGGAAAATCTAAATCAAAAAAGAGGAAGATCAATTGTTATAGTTTATTTTAGACTTGAAGAGTTATCATTAGGAATAGATTTAGACAACCCATCGTAAGTGACAGATATAATTCAAGCTAGCTTTATTCTTCAATTTCTTGGATTTGAGGTACATATAAAAATCAAGTAAAGTAAGAGGGTGAGGGATTTGATGCCCTCATCCACCAATACAAGATGTCTACTAGAAGAAGAGCAACCAAGTAGAGAGGTCACGCAAGAAATGCAATATGGACTGAGGTCGACTCGCTGGTGGTGCTAAGGCTATCCCTGGCCGCATAGCCGCTACGAGCTCCCCTTTCCCGAAGTTGGCTCACAACTTGCAAACCTTCCTTGATGTTGAGGTTTGAGACTCGCACCTACAAAAAAGTTTCTTGATTTTCGAGATAATTTTCTTAGAGGTTTTGGATAAGGAGATATCCCAACCTTCTTTGGTTTTGAAGGATCACAGTATCCCCAAGGATTACCTTAATGGAACTAGATGGTTGTTCCACAAGGTATTCCTTCGGATGACTATAACACCGATCTTGAAGCTATGTTCAAGCCAGTCCTTAAATGTGAAGCAATCTTCCAAAATATGACCAAGCATATGGTGGTAGGGGCAAAAGTTAGATCATTGCTTTGCCCACTTCCTCCTCCCTAGTTCGGTAGCTGTAAATTAGCTTCTTTAAGAGATTCTTAAAGATCTTCCGATTACCTCTTAAATGAATAAGGCTTGTTAAGTTTATCCAGTAGAGGTGGACCATATACCGGTGTATGTGTACCCACACCATGATGTGAGAGGAGGTGTGTAGCCATGGAGGCTGTTGTGGTGGTCGGTAGGTCGCTTGTGGTAGAGGAGGTGAAGTGATGGCTATGGTGCGAGGTCTCTCAAGCGCTCCTTTTAGTTGGCTATTTCCTCTTGTACTATCACGAGGGCTTCTTCTCAGCCTTTTCTAGGCTTCTACTTTGTTGATTGGTTTGGAAAGGTGATTGTTTGGCTTCTCCTTGTAAGCTAGCTGCCTTGTTGATTAATTTCTCAAAAGTTTTGATGGTAAAATCTTTGTGCATGAAGGCGATAGGGCCATGGATATTCTTAAGCAGAATCTCAAAGACGTGTTGTTCAGGCTGTTATGGTTCACATTTTATACTCAAATTATGCCATCTTAGAATATAATCAATGAGGGACTCAGGTTTGGTGTAGACCAAGATTGCCTGATCACTGTTGAGATCAGGAACTTCTTGATGAAGGTTGCTCCAAATTAGCAGCGTCTTCACTTTTCGGTGATCAGAAGCTATGCACCAATCAAGGCTATGCACTAAACTCTTGATAAGAGGCAGAAGAGTAAGTATCACTTCCACCCGGCATTGTAGTGGCCACGAAATGTGCCTCGGGGTTCCCATGCGATGAAGTTCTTGAAAGAAGGATGCATGAAACCCTTAGTATATTGGATGACATCGAATTCCTTTAGGCACCCTTTGGAACAGATGATCCTCCTCAGGCTTGAGCAAATATTTCTCTCACTTACTGCTGAACCATGCTCTTGATATCTTTTTCTTGTATGAAGGTACTATGCACAACCTTCTTATTTTACATCTTTGGGTGGGAAAAGTCTTGACTATATCCATGGCATGCATTAACTCTCATTGAGTCTCGGTATTAGGATGGGATTACCAATGCTTATTTACGAACTCTTAAGATTCTTTGCTAACTGGTCCTTGTTTTGCTTCCCCATCTATCTATCGATCATATTTCTACTTTATTGAAGGAGGTGTTGGTTCGAGTGAGATGCCATGTCTTCCTTCCACCTTTACCTTCCATAGTGCGCCACTCATGGAGGAGAGAACCACAGTATCCCATAGCCATCCCCTTGAATCTTCCAATAGATCATCCCTCATTAGGGATCAAGTGACTTTCTCTCCTCATGACAGGTCATTCACCCTAATCTCCTTCTTCTCCATGAGACAATTAGCTACTATCATCTAGAGAATGGTCTATCAGATAAATGAAAGATCAAGAGGTGGTGGGATCACTATCATGTCTTGTGAGGCACCTCCCCTTCTGTTGGAGTTAACATTGTGAGGCTATACTCACGAAGAAATATGCTCAACTCTGAATCTATATGGAGTGGCACTCTAGGAGGATCTATCATCATAGGTGCTGAACTCCTCTCCCCACCTATGCAACCATCTCTATATCCTGCTGCGGTGGGGGTGGTGAAGGGATGCCTTTTATGCTTTGAGGCTGCCACTCCTTCTTCACCACTACTGGGGTAGAAGGTCTAGTAGGAGAGCTCAGCCTCCCACAGTAGGTGGTGTAGATGGGATAGGATCTCTCGACTGTAGCCGAATCACTAATAGGGTCCTCTTCTCCCCCAATGCGGTCTTCATGGCCTTGGCTAGAATAGAAGAGGCTAGAACATGTCCGGGTGATGGCGAACGTGGAGAAGAGTGGTGTGATGGAGGCACAACTAACTCTCTCAGGATTAGAGCTGCTCTTTTATGATGTGTGGTCCCCATAATTAAGATACTCTATGTATGGTTGGCGGGTAGCTCATGATCAAAATCCACAAGTCGAGAGGTCGTTATACCTTTGACACTCTCGGCTAGTTACATGGGTGATGCAGGCTCTCTAGCCCTCTCACTCTGCTTACCCCAGTGGGGAATGGATCTCAATCAAATTGAGCCTCTACTCATCATTTCAGGATCACTCTCCTAAAACTAGCGGAGGCATGTATGACCTCCTCTTCTCACCAGTGCACTATTGCTGGTGGAGGTGAAGAATCCTTTTGACATCCTCTCACAAACCTGAGAGAGGATGTAATTGGTTTCTATAACTAGAGGAAACCATTGGGGTAACTCCTCACTCATGACCTCCATCTCCTAGCAATGCGAGTGTGACCGCTTTATCATGCAATTCTTGTTTCTTCTTTGGGTCTTGGTAGTGGCAGTAAGAGAACCAAACCTCAAGGGGGGACAATCCCAGGATCAAGGGAGCCTTCCCCGGAGGTCTTGTGAATGGGTGCTAGCCTAATTGGGGGAAAACTAGGGAACAACCAGAGGCCTTGTCGCACCACTACCATGTGGGCCGCCTTCCTCTTCAGTGAGGGAATATCCGAGTCAGATGGCATGTCGAGATGACCGGTTTTACCACTATGCTCCTACCATCTTGAAGGTGCCTTCACATGTAATCTGCCCC
Organism: Cymbidium sinense; assembly: GCA_021442155.1. NCBI lineage: Eukaryota > Viridiplantae > Streptophyta > Magnoliopsida > Asparagales > Orchidaceae > Cymbidium > Cymbidium sinense. The sequence continues at coordinate 60,349,911 of CM038233.1, forward strand.
CCCAAAGCCTCGACCAAAGATGGTGGGGTGAATAGTTAGATGGAAGGTTGGCGATCCAGGGCCATCCATCCCATGAGAAAAAGTGAACACATACTTCGGCGTGCCATTGAATCAAACTTTAGTGAACTAAGACTGAAAAATTGATTGAAGTTGACTGAAACTGCAATGTTGAAAATAAACTTGAATCATATTTTCTTACTGTGTTAATTTTGAATTTGAATTTATAATTTGAACCCATACTCATCATCTTGAAAGTGTTAAGTCATGCTCAAATGGAGTTAGAAGAGATTTTGAGATTTGATTGAAAAGAGAAATTTTTGAATGTAAAATCCACTTTCAATAAATTTGGGTATGTTGAAAAATGGGTTCAAATATTTTTGGAGAGATGCTTCCATAAGTTCATATTTAAATTTTGATTTTTCATTTTGAGGGCCCTTTATTTAACAAATTTGGGTATGTTAAAGTAAAGGGTCAATTGATTTTATTTTTGATTTGTGATTATTTGGAATTTACTCACTTAGCAAATTTGGGTATGCTAAGTTAAGTGTTTGAAAACAATTTCTTTTTTTTTTCTTTGTTTGCTTTGTTTTGTGAATCATTTGTGATTTTGAAAAATGGAATCCTCATTTAGCAAATTTGGGTATGCTAAAATGAAGAATCCAAGTGTGTTTTATTTTTGAAAATTTTTGAAAATATGACTCTTAACAAGTTTGAGTATGCTTAGAAAATCCTAATGTGTTTTTTTGTTTTTGGACATTTTGATTTTTAAAAAAATAGGATCCTTAGCAAATTTAGGTATGCTAAGGAAATCCTAATGTGTTTCTTTTGTTTTTTTTAATTTTATTTTGAAAATAGGATTCTTAGCAAATTTTGGTATGCTAAGGAAATCTAATGTGTTTCTTTATTTTGATTTTATTTTGAAAATGGAGACTTCACTTTAGCAAATGTGGTATGCTAGAATGAAGTTCCAATGTTTTTATTTTTGATTTTTTTTTTTTTTGAAAATGGATACCTCACTTTAGCAAATATGGTATTCTAAAATGACGTTCCAAAAGTTTTTCTTTTGTTTTGTATTTTTTTTTTGAAAATGGAGACTTCACTTTAGCAAATATGGTATGCTAAAATGAAGTTCCAAAAGTGTTTCTTTTAGTTTGGATTTTATTTTGAAATTAGAGACTTCACTTTAGCAATATGGTATGCTAAAATGAAGTTCCAATGTGTTTATGAAATTTTGTGAAATGTAGATTACACTTAGCAAATTTGAGTATGCTAAATGAAATTATAAAAATGTGTTTTAAATTTTTTTGTTTCAATTTTGGGTTGAAAATGGAGACTTCACTTTAGCAAATATGGTATGTTAGAATGAAGTTCCAATGTGTTTTGAAATTTTGTGAAATGGAGATTTCACTTACAAAATTTGAGTATGCTTAATGAAATTCTAAAAATGTGTTTAAATTTTTTTTGTTTTGATTTTGTTTTGAAAATGGAGACTTCACTTTAACAATGTGGTATGCCAGAATGAAGTACCAAATGTATTTTAAAAAGTTTTGTTTTTTTTTTATTTTGAAAAGAGAGATTTCTATTTAATAAATTTGGGTATGTAAGATGGAAATCAATTGTGTTTTATTTTCAAAGATGTATTTTTGTGTGATTATTGCTTTTGAAAGAGGAAATTCCAATAATCATATATGGATATATGTTAAGTGGCATTTCAAAATAATGCCATTTTAATTGGAAATGAAATCTTCATTCAATAAACTTGGGTATATTGAATGGAGATGTTCATATGTGCTTTTTGAAAGTTTATTTTTTATTTTTTATTTATTGGAAATGAAAACTCCATTCAATAGATGTGGGTATATTGAATGGTGAGGTTTCATATATGGTTTTGTACAATTTATTTTTTTGATTTTGATTGGAAATGAAACCTCCATTCAATAAATATGGGTATATTGAATGGGGAGGTTTTATATGTGCTTTTTGAAAATTTATTCTTTTGCTTTTTGATTGGAAATGAAACATCCATTCAATAAATGTGGGTATATTGAATGGAGAGGTTTCATATGTGCTTTTGGAGAATTTATTTTTTTTTAATTTTGATTGAAATGAAAATCAATAAATGTATATTGAATGGAGAGGTTCATATGTGCTTTATTTGAAAGTTTATTTTTTTGATTTTGATTGGAACTGAAACATCCATTCAATAAATGTGGGTATATTGAATGGAGAGGTTTCATATGTTCTTTTTGGAGAATTTGTTTTTTGATTTTGATTGGAAATGAAACCTCCATTTAATAAATGTGGGTATATTTAATAGAGACGTTTCATATGTGCTTTTTTTGAAAATTTATTTTTTTATTATTTTGATTTGAAATGAAACCTCCATTCAATAAATGTGAGTATATTGAATAGAGAGGTTACATATGTGCTTTTTGAAAATTTATTTTTTTGATTTTGATTGGAAATGAAACCTCCATTCAATAAATGTGGGTATATTGGATGGAGAGGTTTCATATGTGCTTTTTGAAAAGGTGAAAATTCCAACTTAACACATGTGGAATGTGTTGAGTGGAATTTCAAAGTTGTGATTTTGGCTTGAATATGTAACATTCATCCAACACAATTGGATGTATTGAATGGAAAGGCCCATCTTCAAATTCTTGTGTTCTTTGAAAGTTTAGGATTGTTGGAATTATTTTTTAAAAAATGAAGTCTTCATCAAAATGAATTCAGTGAAGAAGTTCATTTGTTCTTTTGGAAGTTATAATTGTTGGTTCTATTTTTTGAAATGTTTCTACATGTAAGTTATAAAATTATTAGATGTAGTGAAAATATTTTTGTGTATTTTGAAAATAAATTAGAGTTTTCATAAAGGATTTATTTTCTTTATTTTGAATGCCTTTCCTTACCTTAAAATGGTAGGAAGTCTTTAATCAATTTTCTTTTTTTTAAATTTTTATTTTCACCCATTAGAACGAGGAATTTTAAGACCAACATGGGTGAGATCCTAAAACAAAGATGTTGGCTAGCTTAAAGGGCGAAATAAGCTAAGTGTATGGAAGATAGTATTATTAAAAAAAATTACAAACCTTCTCGATACTTAGAGACAATGATCATTTACCAAAGATTGAGAGAGGAACCTTATGGAGTTTATCTATGGTGAAAAAAATATTTTTTTGCCTTCATCTACCTTTTGAAGAGAATAAATGAAAATATATCACCCACTAGATCAAATGTTCTTATTATGATTATGACATTGAGGAGAGTGTACTATCTCGAGAGATAGGAGTCACCACCCTACAATGGACTTAATCACCTCAATAAGGGTCTTCAGAATGTACCAGGGATTCTTCCCCTACTTTACATAGAAAAGTAAAGCATGGTTTATTTTAAATTAGGTTCGTTAGGTTCCCTACAAGGGCAAGCCCTCATAGTTAATTACATCATAAGGAACAGGATTCCTTAGGAATACTCTTAATTAAGGTAAATGATCATTGTCTCTAAAGATTTTGAAAGGTAGGACTATCAACTGATTGGTTTATTTTTATAAAGTCAAGTGGAATCAATCAAGAAGAGGGATTTCTTATGAAATTAAACAAGTAGGATGCTTAACTAGGAAGCCTAGTTAGCATCCCAAACAACCCTATGGTTGGGCTTGATATTTTTGAAATTGAATTGATTTATTTGAGTTGAAATTTTATTAGAATGCTAGGGCTTATAATTCCATGATACAAGGTCATGAAAATTCCTGAGAAGTGAGAATTTATGCTCGTAGCCCTCAAAGGGAAGTAGCAGCCCGTGAACCTAAATCTAGAGAGCTTTGGCGAGGGCCAAAAGCATGACTTAAACTAAGAAAAAAATGAGTATTTGGTTTACCTACACAAGAGAGGATAAACCACAACGGGTTTATAATTTTCTTTGGGGTTTATACTAACTCCTTGTTTTAAAATATGTAGGCAAGTTAAATACTTTTGTAAGATAGCTAAGCTGTTGTTTATTTAGTAAGAGACTAAGTCTTTAAAAACACTCCCTAAGAGACTAAATCATGTAGGGCATGCTTTAATGACTTAAATCTAATGTAAATTTTATTACATTTTATTTTTATTTTGGACAATCAATTTGACACAGGCTTTAGGATTTATATGCCTAATGCATGAGAAATTAGATTTTGTGCCAAAATCATCAAGATAAGGAAGTGTGTTTCCACCATGGCTCTCACAGGTCAAGTCAAGTTCTCTGGCAAAGGTGAAAGCCCTCCAATCAAGAGTGAAATAATATACTTTTTATGCATGATATTAGAAAAGTAAGACAACATCCAACTAAAGGGTTGCTAATTCTTTTATTTTATTTTATAACCTAAGATTTAAGTGAGGTTATAGTTCTTTATTTTTAAATTGAGTTTTTTAATTATATAAAAAATTTATTTTTCTAAGAGCCTAATCGTCATCCAAACCATACATCAAAATGAGGTAGAAACTAGGAAAATATGCCATCTTAATGCGTAAGTTAAATAAACATCAATTAATTTATAAAACTAGCACAAAAGAATAAAAGGGAATTTATGGTCTAAAACTCAAAATACAAATTGGGTAAACTCTACAATAACCGATTACAAATGAATTAATTACAATTAAGTAAGGAATTCATGTTATGGGGGTCTTCATTCTTCATTTCTTCTTTCTTTTTTCTTCTTTCTTCTTTCTTCTTTCTTCTTTTGGTTGGTTGGAATGTGGTTGATCCAAAGGCTTCATATGGTAGATAAGACATGATCTTATGACCAATGCTCATCCTAATCCCACATAATAATCATTCCAAAATCCTAATTACAAAAGTACATGAAAATGGAAAAAAGGAAATCCAACTAACACTTGCAAAATAGAGATTAGCCAAATAAATCATACAATCCCAAGCATGTATATATATATATATATATATATAAATTGAACTTAGCACCCCACACATGGGTAACCAAGTCTACCTGACCTATTTTTGGATTATGCTTAGGGGTATAAGCACCTGCACAGCAAAAGCAGTTATATTTTATTATAGTGCCCCTTAAGCATAATCCCTTGCAGAAGATAATGGTTAGACTAAGATCTCCAAACCATTTAGTCTACACACATGCACCCTAATATCCAGAATAAAATAAAACATCATAAAATAAAGCAAAGATCAAACCATGCACTGCCCTAACCTAAACCTAGAAATGGTGACTTAGCCTAATGTGTGTGTTATTTAAAGTTTTTTTGGTATGCTTAGCCAGGCTTTAAGGTTGAAGTTTCTTAAGTATAAAAATGTTCAATTTATATGGTTTATTTCATGTAAGTGATTTAGTTGCTTTGGTGGATTTTATTTTGTATTTTAATTTGGTTTAAGTGAATCCTACAATTAATCACTAAGTTGTAAAGAGAGAAAAAGATAAGAGAACTTCTCTTCCCTCACTACCTTAAGTAATTTCTAAGGTTGAATCATATTTAATTTTTGTTTATTGAATATTTTATTATGTGTTTTAATTAATCCTAAGTTTGGATTTTCCCTAAATAAACTTATTCAAAAAGAAAGGCATTTTAAGATTAAATAAAGTGAAATACTATCACAAAATATATATCACTTCATTACATATGTAACAAGAACATGGATGAATCTTAAGCATATCTATACATGCAAATGGAAATGTTTAACACACTTTAATGATGAATGCTAAGAGAATTTGTTTGAAATTTGAATATTATGATGCATGATTTTTGTTAAGTAGAAAAAGAGGATTCTTATCCATTTTCATATGCACATATATATGTATGAAAGGCATAAGTGAGTCATATGTTTACCAGTGTAAGGTACAAGACCTACTTAGGGCTACTTAAAGCCTCACAATCCTGGGGTTGTTCAGAGTAATATACCACTTTCCTTCAATACATATACATGTACAAAAGAAATGAATGGAAAAAGAAAGATGCAAAAGTTTGTATTTTTTTGTTTGATTTGCTTATGCAATTTATATGTGTAAGTGTGGATGCCCTTCTTAAGTAATAACATAGAAATGAATAGGAATGGAATTAAGCAAGTGTTGTGTTCTTTTCAAATGAACTATACACTTTATCAAAATCCTATTCAAAACTATGCTAAATAAAAAGAGAAGGAGCCACACTATGCACATCTTTATATTTTTACTCACATGCAAGCTCATAAATAATTATAAGTAGCATACCTTTCAGTTTTGATGTTTGATTCATAAGCTTTGAAAGTAATTTTGAATTTAATAGTGATAATAGACATTCATATTCTTACTTTAGCCAAAACATAGAATTTGACATAAAAGAGACATTTCATTTTTAATTTGATTTTTAAAAGCATGAATGCATGAATTTCATATGACATACACATTTAACATATTAGAAAAGAAATGAAGTGATGAAAGTAATGTAATTTCATCCACCCTAATTAATTTCTAAAGACAATCCTATGAATAAGATTATTTAAAATATATCAAATTTATTTTAAGGAGAGTTTGGATTTTGTTTGAGTTTGGTTTTAATTTGAGAAATGTGAGATGAATTTGCTGGTCCTAACCCATTCCCCCATGTGTGAGTTATTTAAGTTCAATTTTTAGGTGATTAGATTAATTTTATGCCTTGGTTAGGTTAAAGGTGTGAATTAAGTGTTAATTACCCTTACACACACTTTAATATATTTAATCACATAATTATGAGCCAATGTATGACATAAAACCACACAAGGAATTTAAATCAGCAATGCACCTAGGAAAGAAAGTGGCCTAATGCAATTGGTTCATAATTAATGATTAATTAAGTTAAAGGGTTTAATTTAAGTACTTTTATAACCCTTCCTACACATATGGGTTGGATTTTGATTTCCTTAAGCTACTTAGGTTATTGAACACCTAAGATTTTACCCAAGATGAATTGATTAAGTTTTGAAATGTTTTGAAAATTTTATCAAGTTAATTAAGTAGGTAATTAGTGGGTTAGCCCTTAATTAAGTTTAGATTAAGGAAGAAAAGGGGTTTAGGGAATGACTTAGGAAAATTCCCAAATCCATTCCATAAACCTCTTCTTCATTAAGAGGCTTAATTAACTTAAAAGGGAGTAAACTGTTCACATGCTTAATTATCCTTAATTACATAAAGGGGTGATTAAGGATTCATTACATTCTAATTAAAATAAATCCCAATATTAGAGAGTCTAAATATGCATTGAAATAAATAAATGAATTTAAATTTGAAATATTAAAATATTAAATATAATAAATTATTTCTAAAATATCTTCATAAAACATTTTACCTTGTATTTTTATGAATTTTCTAGAATTAGTTATGTCATTTCGAAGTTTCCATGATTATCCATTAATTAAATAGATCATTTAAGTGATTAATCCCATAGGTGCCACGTGGACATGGTGCGCTTTCACGTGATGGGTGGAGAGGTCACTTAAGTTGTCACATCATAGCACCATGTCAGCAGCGGGACTATGATCTTTCTCGTCACCCGTCTGATCAAGGATCGGACGGTTGAGATCAAGCCCGCAGTTCTTAAGGGATTAAATTAGGGATCCTATGCATCTTGATCATTTTTGTCTATCCAAAATGCGTAGATGGATGGTCCATGATCCATCCCTGAGCTCGTTTATGGGAGATGGCCACCATCCATCTTTCATGGCATGATCTGAGCTCGATTGAGCTCAAACTCAACCCACACCATCATCATGCAACGGAGGAGTCATCCAACAGCTAGTTTTACATGAAATGAAAATTCCTTTCACAAAAGACCACACACTCTCTATTTTAAACTTGATTTTGATCCATACCTCTCTGAAGGCTATCACCGGTGCACGAATCTAATGAGGTAGCTTTGTCTAGTGGAGATAAAGCCCTGTTGAAAGTTTTAAGTCTTCGGATGGAGTGGATCTTCCTATGGATCAAGCTCACTTTCAAATCCTTGCGGCCTTGATTGAAGTCCCACTTCCCTTGCCTTAAGAACTTGGATTAAGCTTTAGGTAAGTTTGATTGAGTCCTCTGATGAAGCTTGTAAGAGGAATTGGCTTGATTTGAAGTATTGAGTGAGATGGCAAAGTGGTGGATCTCCCGTATTTTTGGCTTGAAGAAACCAAGAAGATGAGAAATGGAAATGGGTTGAGGAAGCTTGGAGGAACGTTGGGGTGCTAGCTATGGGTTATCTAAGCTTAATCGAGTGTGTGTGATACTGAATAAAGTGGAATTAGGGGGAGTATATCTCCCTTTAGGAGAATTGGACGGTCGTGAAGAGCTTTGCCATTTTGATCTAATTCACCATATTAAATGGGTTTGTTAAGATGTTAGGACTTGCACATGGTTCAATTTTGAGTGTGGAGCAGAGTAGTGAAGCTCCTATGTGCATTAGTGATGAGGGAGGATTTCATGTGCTCATTGATAAGTGGTGGTCGGTTTGACCATTGGGTTGGGTTTGGCTAACCCAATGTGGGTCATATGTCTATTAGTGATTTGGTCCACTAAGAGGATGCCAAGTGTCCATGAAAAGGAATTAACCAAATTCTAAGTTGTTTTGATTTTAAGTTACCCTATGTCTTAGGGGTAAAATGGTCATTTGGCTTGGATTTCATTTTGAATTTGTTTGGTATGATTGAAAAATGGCATAGGCGAAGTATCATTGAATTTGGAGTTGGTTTGATATGATTTGGCTCATATTGACCCATTTAGGTCAATGGTCAACTTAGGTCAAACTAATGGTTGGGTCTAGTTCATATGACCATTTGAAATGTTTTGACATCATTGGTTTGGTTCAATTTGTTTTATATTTGGATTTGGTTCATTTTATTTTATTTAGGTCAAATGGGTCAAGTTGACCAATTTAACCCATTTGACCTATTTGGGTTAGGGCATGGGTTGGTTTATGTTTGTTCGATCATTTGAAATGGATTTGTATCTTTGTTTCCAATCAATCTGGTTTATATTTGGATTTAGCTCAATTTGACCTTTTAGGTCAAGTTGGGTTCAAAGGTCAATTTTGGGTAGTTAGTTGGCCTTTGGAGTTCAACAAGTGATTTGGAATTAACAACTTTAGTTTTAATCAATTTCGCTAAGATCAAGTTTTGACACATTTTGACTTTTAGGTCAAGTTGGGTCAACTTGGGTCAAGTGGCCAATTAGGCTCGGTTAGGCTCAAATAATGACTTGGTCAAGTTCAAACATTGATCATGAATGAGTTTTGATCAATGGTTTCAATCAATTTGGCATATGGTGGATTTTGGTTAGTTTAAGTTTCATTTTGGCTAAGTGTTGACTTGGTCAACCCTTAGGTTTGACTTGGTTTGACCCAATTTGAGTGATTGATCATCTCATGATGATTGTTGCTCACAATGTGGGGCTTCGTTGGCCTTAGTTCAATCCAATTTGGGTATGATTAGAATTCGACTCATAAGGGGTACTTTAGGTCACTTTGGGTAGAGCCTAAGTAGGTCAAATGGCTTGGTCAAAGCTTGATTTTAGTTTCCTTGAGCTTACATATGAACTTGTGATTGAAATATAAATCCATTTGCAAGTGATTTGAAGTCAAATGGGTTTTGATTCATTTGACAATTTCAAGTTCAAAAGGGTGAACATGAGTTTAACTTGGGTTTGATTTCTAAATTTAGTTTTGGTTTAATGATTGGAGTTTATGTCATATTTGGATTCATGATTGAAGTATTGATTGAATCATGAAGAAAAATCAAGGGTTTGGCTTGATTTGAATTTGATTTTACTAAGTTCAAGAATTTGCATTGAAAGGCTTAAGTTGAATTTTAATTGAATCTTATTTTGAGTTTTGAATTGATTTTTGGTTTGATGTTTAAAGTTTAGGTTTATATTTTGAATCATGATTATAGGATTGATTGGATCATGAAGAAAAATCAAGGGTTTGGCTTGATTTGAAATTGATTTGGCTAAGTTCGAGACTTGAGTTGAACTTTGATTGAATTTGAGTTTGAGTTTTTTGAGTTATTGATTTTTTGGTTTGAAGAATTTATATTTCATTTATATTTGTGAATATAAATGAGAATATAAATGGGTTATGAAAATTCTTGAATTTAAATTGATTTAGATTTGATTTAGGTTAAGTCCATAAGATATAATCAAAGTGACTTAGGAAAGATTTTTTTTATTGATTTGGATTTGAACTTTGAATTTGGTTTGATTGATTTGAATTTATATTTTTATGTATGCGAATATAAATGAGAATATAAATGGCTTGTGAGAAAATTTCTTGAATTTGAATCGATTTGGGTTTGATTTGAGCTAAGTCCATGAAAGGGAATCAAAGGACTCAAGAAATATTTTGGAGTTTTAGAATCCAACCATGGGCTTCAATCATAAGTTTCAATTATTTGTAATTAATTTTGAATTTGAGAAAATCAATTATGTTGGAATGATGTAAGTGTTGATGTTGATTTGATTTGGAGTTTGGAATCCAATCATAGGCTTCAATCATAAGTTTCAATTATTTGGAATTGATTTATAATTTGAGAAAAAAACCACGGAATTGGTTCAAGGTTTGAGTTAGAGTTGGATTTGATATGAGTTTGGAGAAAATCTATCAAGTTTGAATTGATTTGAGTTTGACTTGAAGGGAGGAAGTGAGAAATTTGGTTCAAGCTACAGGGTAGGCAAATTTTCCTAACACCAGGGTATTATTCCATGGCTAACTCTTCTAAGTCTCTAGGGCTAGGTTGAGTCTCCACCTAATCACTAGAAGTGTCTTATGAATAAGAAGACTCTTAGTGTCTAAGAGAAGTCCTATGTCTAAGATGGAGGGGTTGAGATCTCATTCTAAAAATGAGGTCAACAATGGCACAAATGAATATCATGATGGATATATTGTAGAAGAATATCACATCAAATGTAGCACCTGTTCATCTACTAATCAACAAGTAGCTAATAATACAACCTCTATACCACCAGTAACTCTAATACCTCAGGTTTCTATTGTACATATTACACATGAAGGGAGAAGTGAAGTTAGTGAGCTAGCTCTTCAACCTATAATTTAAAATCTAGTGGAACAATAATATTTTAAGAAAGAATAATTAATGAAAGATAAAGGTAGTTATAACTTAGGCTAAAAGTTGGTGAGTAAGGTCACTCTTATCCAAATGAATATGATCAAATTCCATGAAAAGGTTACTCGGATCAAAATTTAATATTTTTTTGTGGATATGGTCCAAAAAAAATATTTAATTGAGCTACTTGTGGTAACACTAAAGAAAATGATGTGTTGCACTTCCACTAGTTTGTTAGTAGCTTGGTTTCAACTGCTTTCGAGTGGTATGTAGAATTGCCAAAGCCAAAACCTTCAATGAGCTAGAGAGAATGTTTGTGAAAAGGTTTGCCAGTGCAACTGAGAATATAACCATCACTAACCTTGCCTTGTTAAAAAAGAGAAAAGATGAGTCAGTGATAAAATTCGTAACTCATTAGCATAACCTAAGCATGAAATGTGAACAACAATTGGAGGAAGAACGTGCGATCCAACTGTTAATGTGCAATATAGATGATAAAATGACACCATTTTTATGTATGATGTCAATTATAACATTCGGGACTTGCTCGATAGGGTGGCTAAATTTGAATTGCCCTAAGTATGAAATATATACATATTGATCAAAGAGAAGCAAACCTTTAGACTCAAGAAGAAATGAACTCATGCCGCTTCCTATAGCTCAAGTGGTGAAAAATGAGTTATCTATAATGTGGATAAAAGAAAAAAGTCAATGTACAATGATGATCAGGTAAAGAAGCTTGTCCATTCTAATCCACAATCAAAATTAGTATTGGGAGGCAATTGTAAACCTCAGACTTTTCCAAGTGGTAGAGAGCATCTAGAATAAGCAACAAGAGATGATGAGCAAATGGGACCATCTCTTAAGAAAAGATGAAGAATGAATATTCCTTTAGAATGTTGGTTTTCTTTTTCTCTATGAATAGAGAAAAGAAATGACACCACATAGAGTTTAGGAATATTTTATTTAAATGATCAAATATGGCATTAAGGAATAAACATATTATCTCGAAAGATAAACATGCTTTCTTATAATGGATTCAATCATTTTAATAAAAGACTCCCAAGGCTAATGGGTCTTTCTGTACCAAAGTATTTTCCCCGAACTTCATGAAAAGTAGAGCGGTCAATTTTATCACGGGATCACGGTTCCCCAGAAGGCAAGCCTATAGTTAATTATGTAGGAAGTGTCTCTTCCTAAGAATACTCTGATTAAATAGGTGGTTATTCTTAAAGACTACTAAGGTAGCTTTCAAAGAATTTTTTGGAAATTCAATTGGGAGAGGTCCAAATTGGAGAGAGTTATTTTTTAAGAGTCAAATGGAAAGAGTAGGAAATTCTATCGGGATGCCCGGTAGACATTTCATCTATCTGATTAGGCTTAAATTTGGGATTTAATTTTAAATTTCAAGTTATCATTTTCTTAGAAATCTAGGACTTAGATTCTAGACAATATAGAAATGCCTAGGGTTGAAGACTTATTCCAGATGCTTGAACCTAATCTGTGCTTACACATGTCATGTCTTGACCTAGTTCTATTCTTTAGAATCATTGGTCATTCTCTTCACTTGAAGGAACTAACCTATCCACGACTCTTACGGACTTACAACACGAGAAGGGCTAACACCACCTAATCGCATTTTAAAACCATGAGGCTAAGTCATATAAATACAAGATGGCTAGGCTATTGTAATTTTAGGAAAGAAATCTATGAACATAGACTTACTCCCTAATCCCTAAGATCATGTAGGGTATGAAGATGCATATAACTAATGCACATTTTTCAGATTTTAATAATTTTTGACTCACGATTCATTTAGGCCATAAGGATACAATTTATGCCAAATGCATACAATTAGAAAAAGATCATGGGCCAAATCAAAATAGAAGAAAGTGTACTTCCATCATAGGCTCTCAAAGGTCAAGCCTAGGTAATGATGGAATTCCTTCATTAATCAAGAGTGAAATAATATGTTTATGTATGACATCCAGCTAAGGGGTTGCTACTTATTTTATCTTGTTTTAATACCTAGCTTTTATGTGAATATTATGAGTTGTATTTATTTTTTATGTTTGTTGATTTAGTTGGGTAGAAAATTTAGTTTATCCTATGAGCCTACGTGCATACATCAACAAACATATAGAAATAAACCTAAGAAAAGCATGTTGTTTTATTGCACCCAAAATAAATCAAGACAAATTAAATTATATAAGAAAAGGCTAATGCACTGGTCTATACACCGAAAAAAAGAAAATTGGCAGTTCGCTTTATACAACTACTAGAACTACAAGTTTAGATCTATGGGTCTTCTTTCAGAAAGTTTCCTTCTTGAGGACATCCATCTCCAGGGACCACTACACCATCTCCGGTTGGGTCTCTTGCTAATCCTAGACCCCATAGATCTTAACCTAATTCTAAGCTCAAATTTACATTTAAAATTTAAAGAAAATCTTAAGCCCTGCATAATAGATATTAGGAAATACACACAGCGCACCAAGCAGTTTATATTTTACAAACATATGGGCTTAGCATTAGTTGCTTGCCAAGCCCACTTGTCCTATGGACTATGTTAAGGGATTTTTAGCGCAAAGAAACAATTTTATGATTTATTTATTACGGTGATCCCTTTAACAGTCCCTCAAAAATAATGTTAAATCTAGAAAGAATGCTAACATCCGGTCTAATGAACAAAAAGGCATCCATTAAAGCAAAACACCACAATGTGAAGTACATCACAACATATCACAGAGATTAAAAGAAAATCACACAATACTAGATCAGTCTGACCTAAATAATCTATGTGTAGTGGGGTTTGTGTGGTATGTCTTTGCTAGGCCTTTAAGTTTAAGTTTTGAAGTTTGAAATTTGAATTAGTTTAATTTTTTTACCATTGGTTGGTTTCAATTCAAATGATTTAATGATTTAATTCTTATTTTTTTATGTTCATTTTATTTGGTTAAGGTTATATTTAAGTTTTCAAGAATGAAATAGAATGAATTTCATTTTAGGTGAAACTCACTTTATTCCACATCCTAAATCCTAAGTTTCAAAAGTCTAAAATTCTTAAGTATTTTAATTAATCCTTTTGATTTCATTTATGTTTGGATTTGATTTATTTTATTTCATTTGTTTGAATTATTTTATTTGATTTAATTAATTTATTTTATTTCATTTTAAATTAAGTTATATAGATTTCATTTAATTTAGCTTATGTTATTTTAAGGAGTTTGATTTAAGTTTTTTTTCAAATCAAGTTATAAGCTTAAGTTTTAAGTCCATTGATATAAATTAATATCTTAGGTTTGCATGGATCATTCTCAACCTAAAGTACTTAAGTTAATTCCTTGATCGATTTGATTAATCTAGATTTTAAGTCCATTATTTAAATTCATTAAGATATATTTCATTAAACTTAACTTAAGTTGTTTTAATTATATTTGATTTAATTAAGTATTGATTTTTTATTTTTAAATTTGATATTTGATTAAATTCTCGATTTAGAAAAATGAATTACCTAAGTTTTTTTGATGTTTATTTGATTGGTTCAATTTATTTGTTGATTTAATGAATTAATGATTATTCTTAATTATTATTGAGTTCATATTAACCTAGAGATTTGGAAATTCAAGAATTCCAAATTTATAGACCATTTTGGCTTCAGATAATTATGACAAGTGGGGTTTCATGCTAATTTTATGTTCTTAAAGTTTTAGTTTAATTAGAGATTTAATTAGGGTGTAATTAAGGTTTTAATTATTTCATTAAAACCTAAATTAAGATTAATTTATTAATATTTAAGGGATTTTATTTTTACTTATTTTTACCTTTGAAATACATTTCCAATGAGGGTTTATTCATAATTTTTGGTTAATTGGTTAATTTATTATGATTTAATTAAGTTCAAGTAATTTAATTGAATTATTTTATTATTTTAATTATCAAATTAAATTAATTAAGTTCATATTAAGTTCATATTAGTTTAATTAAGTTAAATTCTTATTCTGATGTTCATTATTTTGATTTAAGATTATTAAATTAAAACTTTATAATTATTAAATTAAAGGGTAATTAATTTATTTAATTTAAGGGTTAACTCACATAAAATTTTAATTTCATTTTATTTCAGAGAATTAAATCACCAAAAAGTTACCTAAGGTATGTTTTAAGCTTAATTTCGTTTCTCCAAAGTTTCAAATTAATTAGATTATTACTTTAAGAGTAATTATGGTTTAATATTTTTAAATTAAACTAAATTAAGGAAAAATAACACAATAAAATTTGGGATTTTAATTCTATGGATTCCTCTAATCACGAATCCATAGAGCTTTTATTTATATTTTTGATTTTTCTTTGATTTGTTATGATTTTGAAGTTTTCTAAATTTTTTAATTTAAACCTTAATCAGCGGTTTTAACATTTTAGCGGGTCCCACGAGTTTTAACTAAAATGAGCGTGATTAGATCTAGATTGTCTGATCAAAGATCGGATGGTCCCTGATGATCTCGCGGTTCTGAGGGATTAAACGCGTATCGCATGCGGGTTGATTCCGCGGGACAATCCGAGACCGTCCGATCACAGATCGGACGGTCTGGATTATTCCCGCATTTTCTAAATGGATTTAATCAAATTAGCATCCTAGATCTGATCGTTTCTTTTTAAAAGACGGTCTAATTTTCTCTCTTGATCTCTGGGAGGAGGACCGTCCAACTTGTTTTGTTAATATCTTTCGATATACTTAACCAAATTGGATGATTCAAAGTGCTACATGATCATTGAAAGATCCTCTTTCAATCCTTATGGCTTGATCTCACTAGAGAACAAGCTTTGTAAGGAAACTACCAAGGCCAAAAGCTCTTAAGAAAAGGGGATCATTAATGGCGTACCTTGATTTTGGGGATATCAAAGGATAGAATCAATTGAAATAGCTTCGATTCTTGAAGGGAAAGCAATTCTCCAAAGGAATTGAGAGAATTCCTTGTGGTTTGATCACTAGCCCAAGCTTTGGATCCAAATTTTGGTTTTAATGGTTCCACTGGTTGAGAGCAGTTGGAGGAAAGGGGAGGTTTCATTTTTCTTCGGTTTTGGTGTGTGATGGTGTATGAGAGCTTTTTTTGCCTTGAGAGAGTGTGTATATGTTATTTTCTTCATGGCATGCTCTTTTTTTATTTTTATTTTTTTTATCTTCTCTCCATGATTGCCCTTTTTTTTATGCTTGATTACACTTTGGTTGAAAGCCACCTCAAGAGATGGCTTTTTTTTTATCTTGGGTAGGTGTGTGGGATGAGGACAAAGGGAATTTTTCCTCTATTTATCCTTTTTTTTAGTTTTTTTTTGTTATTTTGTCATTTGATTTATTAATTAAAGAGATTAATTAACTTATTAATGGTGTTTAAGATGATTAATCTCTTATGCACATTCATTGGTTAAGATGGTTTTGAATTTTCATGCTTTTATGTTTTGTTTAACTCACTTAACCTAAATTGGGTTAAGTTGAGTCAAGCTTGTTTTCTTATGGGTCAAATGTCCCATTTGAACACATAATAGGAGTTAGATGCCTATTATCATTTCCATATGATTTAGTTTGATGTTATTTTGATTTTTCTTCAATTTGAGTTCAATATGGCTTATTTAAGTTATTTTTATTTTAAGGTATCTAATTTACTTAATCTAATCCTTAAAGAACTCAAATTTTATTATTATGTTTAAAACTATTTATTTAATTTTAGAAATATTTTTGTGATTTTATTTAGTCAAATTTTAGTGGGTTGACTTTTTTGACCAAGTGGGCTCACTTAAGTCAATTCTAGGTTAACTAGGGTTGACTTTAGGTTTGACTTCTAATCATTTTGGATTGATGATTATTGATTATTAAGTTGATTAGTTGATTTTGAATTTGGATGCTTGAGTTGATCTAAAGATGAACAGGTTAGATCAAACCCAAGGTGAATTATCTAGGTCACTAGCATGTTCTAAGCATGCTAAATTAACCTTATCCAAAAAATGAGGTCAAATGGACAATATGTGTAGTGGATTAATTAGAATACACTTCACAT
This sequence comes from Cymbidium sinense, assembly GCA_021442155.1. NCBI lineage: Eukaryota > Viridiplantae > Streptophyta > Magnoliopsida > Asparagales > Orchidaceae > Cymbidium > Cymbidium sinense. The sequence goes on from CM038233.1 coordinate 60,367,013, forward strand.
ATTGGTGTTAACTAGATTGATCAACATACAAGTATAAGCTTGGGGTTCCAATTCATGATTTTAGTTTTTGATTTGGATTTATTTTGATTTTGATTGTGAAAGATGGGTATATGTATACTTATCTTTGTTTTAGAGTGTGATTCATTCTTAGAAACTTAACTTTCATTAAGTTCTAGGATGAAGAAGAATGCTATTAGAGTAGACCCAAAGATTGGTCTAACATGCTTTGCTCGAAAAAATGCCTTTGGGGACTTACTTTTTTCTTGAGGTAGTGGTCATTGATTAGCTAATAAGATGGGGCCATTAAGGCGTGATCCATCCTAATTAGCTGAGAGAGAGAGGGGCCTTTAAAGACTTGATCCAAACCTCAAAAGCTATCTTTGGGAGAAGAGGCTTGAAATGCTTGATCCTACACACACTTTGACTACTAAGGGTCACATGGACTTGATCGTTTAAATAGTTTAAAGAAATGGGGCCTTAATGGCTTGATTCCATTCTTTAGAAGATTGGATGGGATGCCAACTAGGGACTTATTCCTAATGATTAGAAAGAAGGCCCACCGGGGACTTATATCTTTCTATTAGAAAGGGGTCTTAAAGACTTAATCCAATCTAATTCGCCTATGTAGCATGAAAGGGGCCTTGATGGCTTGTTCCAATCACGTACACGAAGGTAGGAATGGTGCCATGAAGGGCTTGCTCCAAATCTACAAAAGCAATTTTTCATGGGAATGGTGCCATGAAGGGCTTGCTCCAAACCCAGGTAGGACATGAGAAAGGTGCCAGAGGGGCTCCCATCTCAAGTCATGTATAGGAAAGGTGCCACAAGGGCTTGCTCCCAACCTATTGAGAATTTTTTATGGGAATGGTGCCATGAAGGGCTTGCTTAAAACCAGAAATGACATGAGAAAGGTGCCACAGAGCTCCCATCTCAAGTCATGTATAGGAAGGTGCCACGAGGGCTTGTTCCCAATCATGTATTTTTCATGGGAATGATTCCACGGGGCTTGCTCCAAACCCGAAGGACATGAGAAAGGTGCCACTGAGGGCTTATCCCATCTCAAGTTCATGTATGGGAAGGTGCCACGAAGGGCTTGCTCCCAACACCTAGTATTTTTTCATGGGAATGGTGCCAGAGGGCTTGCTCAAACCTAGAAGAACATGAGAAAGGTGCCACAAGGGCTTGCTCCCATCTCAAGTCATGTATAGGAAGGTGCCACAAGGGTTTGCTCCCAACCTACACAGGTATTTTTTTCATGGGAATGGTGCCACGAAGGGTTTGCTCCCATCTCAAGCCATGTATAGAAAAGATGCCACGAAGGGCTTGCTCTTAGCCTTCACAAGTATTTTTTTTATGGGAATGGTGCCACGAATGGCTTGCTCCAAACCCAGGAAGGACATGAGAAAGGTGCCACAGAGGGCTTGCTCCCATCTCAAGTCATGTATAAGAAAGGTGCCACGAAGGGCTTGCTCCTAGCCTACACATGTATTATTTTCATGGGAATGGTGCCACGAAGGGCTTACTCCAAACCCAGAAAGGACATGAGAAAGGTGCCACAGAGGGCTTGCTCCCATCTAAAGTCATGTATAGGAAAGGTGCCATGAAGGGCTTGCTCCCAACCACAGTATTTTTTTATGGGAATGGTGCCACTGAAGCTTGCTCCAAACCAGAAGGACATGAGAAAGGTGCCACGAGTGCTTGCTCCCATCTCAAGTCATGTATAGGGAAATGTGCCATGAAGGGCTTGCTCCCAACCTACAAAGGTATTTTTTTCATGGGAATGGTGCCACGAAGGGCTTGCTCCAAACCTAGTGACATGAGAAAGGTGCCACGAGGGCTTGCTCCCATCTCAAGTCATGTATGGGAAAGGTGCCCGAAGGGCATGCTCCCAACCTATGAGTATTTTTTCATGTGAATGGTGCCACGAAGGGCTTGCTCCAAACTTAGGAAGGACATAAGAAAGGTGCCACAGAGGGCTTGCTCCCATCTCAAGTCATGTATATGAAAGGTGCCACAAAGGGCTTGCTCCCAATGGTATTTTTTTTCATGGGAATGGTGCCAGAAGGGCTTGCTCCAAACCAAGGACATGAGAAAGGTGCCAGAGGGCTTCCCATCTCAAGTCATGATAGGAAAGGTGTCATGAAGGGCTTGCTCCCAACTACAGTATTTTTTATGGGAATGGTGCCACGAAGGGCTTGCTCCAAACCCAAGAAGAACATGAGAATGGTGCCACAGAGGGCTTGCTCCCATCTCAAGTCATGTATAGGAAAGGTGCCATGAGGGGCTTGCTCCCAACCTATCTGTAGTTTTTTTTATGGGAATGGTGCCACGACTTACTCAAATCTAGAAGGACATGAGAAAGGTGCCATGGGGGCTTGCTCCCATCTCAAGTCATGTATAGGAAAGGTGCTTCAAGGGGGCTCCCAACCTACATGTAGTATGGATGAAAAAGCAATGTTACTTATTCCTAATCTCAGAGTTATGACTAATAAGCAAGAGTCCCAAGAACTTAATCCTTACTTGATTAGTCTAAATGAAGGTGATGGAAAGTTTGCTTTCACTTCTAAGTACATTCACAAATGAGTTTTCAACATTTATAAATGAGACAAGTTGAAGCAAAAGCAGTAAAGAGAAATAAACTTTTATTTTATTGATTTTTATTTAGCAATAAGTCAAAAGTTACACATAATATTTCCTTAGGTAACATCCATTAATAGGTGGTATTGGACGTTCACCATCACAAGTAACAAGTTGGTAAGAACCTCCTTCATAAGCTCTTTCCACTACAAATGGTCCTTCCCATGTTGGCTCAATTTGTTGCCATTCTTGATGAGCTAGATTGGTCAGAACTAAGACCAAATCTCCAACTTGGAAAGTTCTAGGATGAACCAACCTATCATTACGAACCATACATGATTGGTATTCAGGTTTTGTTGAGCTTGTAATCATTTTACTTCAAGATTATCTAGTTCTTCCAAGGAATCTTATGATTTTGTTACGTCATAATATTATTATCTATTCTTAATGAAGGTATGCACTTCCAATGGAAGAACCGCTTCAGCCCCAAAAACTAAAGCATATGGTGTAGGCTGAGTTGGTGTCCTATATGTAGTTCGATAGGCCCATAAGGCTTCAACCAACTTTTCATGCCATTGGCATTTGTTTTCATCAAGTATCTTTTCTAAAATTCTTACCAATATTTTGTTAAATGCCTCGGCCAATCCATTAGCCTTAGGGTAATAGATGGTCGAATATCTCCAGTCAATTTTATGTTTAGCCACAAAGTGACTTATTTTCGTGGACTTAAAAGACGGACCATTGTGATATGATGCGAGGAATAAGAATCGATATACAACATTTTCTGAAAGAATTTTTTTACATGATATGATTTAACTTCTTTTAGGTACCGCTTCAGCCCATTTGGAAAAATAATCATTGCGGCTAAAATAAAATGGTGTCCTTTTGAAGCGAGGATCACTATGATGTCGGTCCAACTCAAATGGCCAAGAGGCAACTGAAGGGTGTAATACATTGGGTGGTTGATGTAATACCACACCATGTACTTGGCATTGATGACAATGATGTGCAACCTCCATACAATCATTTAACATCGATGGCCAATAATAGCCAAGTCTTTTGATTTTTAATTTCATTTTGGGTCCAGATTGGTGTGCTCCACATAATCTAGAATGTATCTTAGTCACAACCTTATGGGCTTCCAATTTGTAGACAAGCCACATTTGGTCGAATGACCTTCTATATAAAACATCATTAATCAATGCATAAAGACACATTTCTTTATTTGATTTGCTAAAGATTTATTTTAAAGCCTCCCTTTACTTAAATAGTAAATAAACGGTTGCCTCCAATCACATTCTATTTGACCTTGATAAGTGGCTATACTTTGAATTTCTTCCTATTAATGTAGTCTAAATCTATAGGAGACAATACATGATTTTGAACTTCTATAGAAATTGATTCTTTTTTTAGGCATATGATTTCCTTAGCTAATTTAGCCAAATCATCTGCGATTGTATTCTCTTGACAAGATATTCTATGCAATGAGATATATGGAATCTTTTCAAGTAATTTCATTGTATATTTATAATAATTGAAGAGTTTTAGATTCAAAACCTTATAGATTCCGCTTACTTGGTTTATAACTAGTTGGAATCCCCAAATTTTATATTTTAATTTCCATAAGGATTGCCAACTCTAAACCATAAGAGCTTCATATTACTTTGTTTGTACTGTCGGTCAAATGATATGAATATCTCATCATTCCCCTTTCTGGGGTTATAAAGACTAACCCAATTCCTGCCTTCCCTCGAATAGATGAATCTGACTCTTTATGTATTCTTGATGATGATGTGCCATCAAAATATAATTCCCAGGTGGCAGTTGGTTTACCTTCTAATGTTATGATCTGTTCATCGAGATCATCATTTAAAGGGATCCATCAAGCATAGGGTGTGTTGCTAGAATGCTACTATTTGTCCATTCATATCACGAAGAGGAATATAGGTGATCTCAAATTATAATAAAATCATTGACCATCGTGCTAGATGCCCGAAGTTGGATGGTCATTAGATGCAAAGGATTCACCCTTGAAATCGGTTGACCTTATGAGAAAGCATGCCTAGTTTCTAAGCGGCAAAAACTAAGGCTAAATAATGTTTCTCAATAAGAGGATAATTCTTTTCTGTAGAAATAAGCCTGCGACTTAAATAATAGAGGGAATTTTCTTTCTCTTCATCATTTGTTTGGGCTAATAAAGCCCCAAGAGATTCTTCCATAGCCGTAGTATAGAGGATTAATAGCTTTCCTAGAATCAGGGAAGCCAAAAATAGGAGGATTCATTAAATATTGCTTTAGATTTTGAAAGGCCTCCTGACATTTTTCATCCCAAATAAATTTGGTGTCTTTTTTTAATAATGTTGCAAAGGGTTGGCACCTTCGGATAAATTGATATGAACCTTCTTAAGTATGCAAGCCTTGCCTGGAATGATCTTAGCTGTGTAAGACTTTTAGGTGGTGGCATTTTTATAATATCTTTTATCTTTTAGGTCAATCTCTATCCCCAATGCCTTTTACAACCTAAGAATTTCCGAAGTCCTCCAAAGGCACACTTGATTCATCTTTAAGTTATAGTGGCGCAATCGCTGAAAAATGACCTGTAAATCATAAAAATGTTCTTGTTTTAGTTTACTTTTAATCACGAAATCATCAATATAACATTCAACTTGATTATGAATCAAGTCATCGAATATTCTAGTCATAGCTCTTTGATAAGTAGCTCCAGCATTTTTTAGGCCAAATGGCATGACCTTGTAACAGAAAATCCCTATTGGAGTCACGAACATCATTATGTTTTTTTTATCTTAGGTACATCTTAATTTGATTATAACGGATAATCCATCATAAATGAAAAGATCTCATGCGAGGAAGCTATGTCGACCATGAGTTTGGGTATAGGGGAATTCATCTTTGGGACAAGCTTTATTTAAGTCTCTAAAGTCAGCGGCGTATTTGACCATTCTTCTTTTTTTTAACTATCTTTGCTACCCAATCAGGTATTATTCTTCTCGTATAAAGCCAGCTTCAATTAGTTTCTTTATTTCAATGATTACTTGTTGTTCTACTTCTAAGTGCATTCTCAGAAGCACTTCCTTTGGGATGGCATGGGTTTAATTCTAGTTTGTGTATAGCTACATCCTGGGATAAACCTGGCATTTCATCATAACTCCAAGCAAAGCAATCTTTATACTCAAAGAGTAAGGTGATTAACTCTTCCGAATCTTTTGGACCCAACAAAGAGCTAATAAAAGTCAATTTTGGGTTCTCAGTTCTAGGTTAATCTCCTTTAATTCATCTATAGTAGATTTTATTTCTTCCTCATATTGGTGGTGCATGAAGTGAATCATCTTTGGATTCTTCTAATTTTATGAATGAGTCTCTTAGAAGAGTAGAAGAGACTTCAAAGATCTATTTGATGATTGCTTATCATTAAGCAATGCTCTATATCATCAAATGATTTAGCATACCAAACCCAATCCCATCTTTGGAATGAAAATTTTTATGTTTTTTGGTTCCATAAGCTCTCTGCATTGGGCTTTATCTTTAGGCCAAATATTTGCAATAAAACCATGTTTCATAGAATTCTTTACACAAGTAGAGTACCAATCAAAAGGAAGTTCTATTATTTCATTGAAAGATGGTTCTTCAAGCTTTACATCTTCTTGAGCTTGAAGGACACAGTAATAAAATTTTCCGACCTTCTCACTTCTCACGATAAGTTAGGGGCTACTTTGACCTCTAATTGAGATATTTTATTTTGATTTAGAGGAGTCAAAGTTAAAGTATCCACATATTTTTTAATTTTTCATATGTGGATAAGTTAGACTCTTCCTTTAATGTTTGATTTCTTCTTCATCGATTATCGATTCTGAAATCTCAAACCTTTTGAAGCATTTCTATGATAGGAATCTTCATCGGAACTGGATTCTAAATCAATATGAATTATCGGAGGTTCTTTTTTATGTTTCTTTTTCTTTTTCCTCTTTTTCTTTCTTTTCATCCTTTTTTATTATTATTTTTTGTGCTTCAATAATGGTGGATTTCATAGAATCAACTCTAGGTTTCTTAGGCATGTAATACATAGCATCTTCATAAAGCTCAATCTCATGAATAGCGAATGGTTGTACATCTCCTTTTATAACATACTGCACTCCATCCCTAGTGTATTTAATACATTGGTGGAGTGAAGATGGTACCATTTATATTCATGAATCCAAGGTGCCTAAGAGAGCATTAAAGGAAGTTTGAATTTATAATATGAAATTTGGCTTGGTTTTCAATCCTTCTATTTCTAATAATAGAGTGATTGAGCCTAAAGCTTTTCTATTTCATTAAAGCCTTTAACAACATCTTATCATAAGTCTTACTATCAATTTTAAGAATGCTAATGTTCTAGAGTTCATGATGTTAAGCGATGCAAGATCTACTAGAACTCTTGACAATCTTATATTTTCAATTTTTTACGCAATATAGAGAGGGCGATTATGGTCTTTGGTTCCCAAAGTAGATCCTCATGGAGAAAGTAACTCTGGGATCTCCTTAAAGTAACAAGCCTCTTAGAGGAAGTAGCTAGTTGAGTCAAGCATATCTCTGGATCAAGTAATGCATGTACTAGTGATTCTCTCATTTCTTTTGAAAGAATGAGAGCGTCATAAATGCTTAATCTAGCAGGGAGCTTCCTAAGATGAGATAGAACATTATAATCCACTTTGGGAACCTTTGTTTCTGCTGGTATCTCTTTAAGTAATGAATCTGAACTTGTGCTTTCATCCATGATTTTCTTTCCTTTTTCTTGAGGAGTAGGAGGTAAGCGAGGTGGTAAGACTCTTCCACTATGGAGGTTTATTTCAGCAATATCTCCAGGGTTTGAATCAACTTGTTCCTCATTTTGACCATCTTTTTTGATGAATGATCAGAATCTGACATTTTATTTCTATGATAAGTGGATCACCATGTAAATCTTCCATGTAATTTTCTAATCACGAGGTCATGAGACACATCATGAGATTCTTCTTTTTTGATATTTAAATTTTCAATAATTTCATTCTCTTTTTCATAAGAAATAGCGTGAATGTAAGAAATGTCATCAAAGATAGATTTTTATTCATTCTTTTGAAATAAGTACATAAAGATAAAGGCTTATATGGTATTGCCTTTCCCTCTTTATCATACAAAATTCTATTATTGAATATAGATTTCCCTCCCTCACCACACTTTTTATCTTTGTAGTTGAAGATCTTTGGCAGGTGAGGTGGAACTCATACTAGACTCCATTGGATCACACGGGTGATCACCTCCGGTCGACTCGATCACGCAGCAAGTTTTAAATTTTTCATCATATACTTCTTTGTAGAATGGGATAAAACTATATCCCATTCATTTTGAACTGAAGAAGTAGAAGAAGAACTACCTGTTATAACCTTAATGGATCCTTGTCGGGGTCCACCAAGTACTCTTTTGGAATAGTCACCAATCCATTTTGAAATTTTCTCGAGAGGTCTTTGAAGAAAAACAATCCTCAATAGTATGCCCCAACATCTGATGATATGGGCAATAATTGGGATCATTTACCTTTCCCACTTCTTCTGGCTTTCTTGGATCAGGGAGTTTAAATTCTGGTTTTTTTATCAAATTCTTAAAAATTTTCTTCACCGCCTCTTTCTTGAAGGAATAAGTCTGGTTCATCCTTTCTGAGAAAGAGGTAGTCAGAAATTCCTAAGGAATGATGACTTCTACTGCTACGGTGGTTCATAAGATAAAGCTCGCTCTGGCTGTACTTCTATAGGAGCTTTTCCCTTGTCCACTATAGAGACATTATCTGCCCTTTTTTTTAAAGGCCTCCTAGGCTTAGATGACTCAGATTGGTCTTTTAAGAATGACATCCTAGGAGCTTCCTCTTGTAAACTAGAGGCTTTATTTAATAATTTTTCAAAGGTTTTAATAGTAAAACCTTTAAGCAAGAAGGCCACAGGGCCATGTATATTTCTAAGAAGGATTTCTACAGCATGCTGCTCTTGTAGTTGAGGCTCACATTTTAGGCTGAGAATTCTCCATCTTAAGATATAATCAACTAGAGATTCTCCAGGTTTCTGTTGTGTTACCACTAGGTCTCCTATAGTAACATGATTTGTGAATCTCTTACAAACATTTCTTCTAATTGGTGAAAGTGTGCAATCATTTGGTAAATCGCATACGGAAAGCAACTCATCGGCGCTACAGCTATCGAATAAGAGGGCATCACTCCCTCGACATTACAACAACTTGCGAGTGAGCTAAATGCTTGGGATTTTTGGTTCCATCAAATACTTTAAGGATGGGGATACAAACCCTTTGGATATGAGTGGAATCAAATTCCTTGGGTATGGCTACCTCTTGGAATTGGTTGTACCCAGTTTGTGCAAAGGCTTCCTTCACTTGTTGTTGGACCAATGTCTTTAGTTCAATGTTGGAAGGTACGTCGACACTCTTCCAAACAAGACCTTAGATCATTTGTGAGATACAAGGAATCTAGATGGACAGTCTGATGAGGTGGAGTCAGTGATGGAATCTTTCTTTGAAGTGATTGCATAGTAGCAATCATCTCCTCCATTTTCTATTCATAGAATCAATTGCTCATCCTTCTTTTGAAGTTGAAGGATGAGTTGTTGGTTTGAAACTAAGCGGGGTCTTCTTGTGTCTCTTCCTACTCTTTTTTTAGATGATCTGTGTCAACCATATAGATGTGCTCTCAAATCATCATCCAACATGTCATCTTGTTCATGATCAAATATTAGAATTTATTTTCAATTTTCATTTTCTTCATCTTCTTTAATGATGTTTATCTATCTCTTCTTTGGACAAGAGAGTGGAACACCATTCTATCTAAGATGACATCGGTTAGTTCAAATTTCCATTAATCTCAATTGAGATGGTTTATTGATGTTCCCACGGGATGTAGGGATCTTTGTGAAGGCTTTTAGGCTTGCATGAGTCATTGTAGTTTCTAACATAAGAAGGAGAATTCACTCCTTTATTGGGAAGATCAAATGATGTAGTTCTGAGAGGTAATTGTGGTAAGGTTCATCAATTAAAAATTAAAGGTTTTAAAGGTGAAGAGGGTAAAGGTGGTGAAGGGATTTTATGCTCGAGTTTGAACTTTCTAATATATACTCTTTTATTCTTTTCTTAGGATAAGTCCTATCCATTCTATAGTAGATTGATTTTTTATGCCATGTAAATGTATGCAGGCGAGAATGATCACGGTACCACAAGCAGGATATGGGGTCTTTTCTATCAAATGTGATCCTTCTTTTGATGATGGAAGGTGGCGGTCTCACGATAGTTGTTTGCTAAATGTTGAGAAGCTTGATGCTTTCATGTTCTCAATAGATCTTCTTTAGTGTAGGAAGAAGATCTATCCTATGTATGGTGGAGAAATGACCATGGGATTCTATGTTCATGGTTAAAGTTCTTTTGAGGATAAAAGGATGGGGTAAAGAATTAGCAATCTTCATTATTCCTCCTCTAGGTAGCGGATAAAGGATGGAATGGCTTCCACCTAAGAGTGGAGAGTATGAGGAAGAGGATATCCATCTCTCTTCATAAATCCATATCTAACATCTCTACCTTTTCTCCCTTGAGCTATCCTCACGAGTCTCCTCCCTCTATTTTGACTCTTAGTCATTTCAAGTATTTTGAGGTGGAGCCTACTTCAAAGTGCTAAGGGGACTAGAGCGGGGAATGCCTCAGTGGGGCAATTTCAATTTCTTTTTGTCTGGTCCTTCTGGACCCTTTCAACAATCTGTTTAGTAAGCATCCTATTTTAGAGATTTGCAACATTAGAAAATTCTAAAATAGGTTGCTTATCTTTCGAGTTGCTTCAATAGCAAGAGTTACTCCATTAGTAGTAATATTGAGATTTTCAAATCCACTCCAAATTTGATAATGGAGCCATCTAATAGCATATCAATAGAAAAGCTAATACAGGTAGCGATCAATTGGCAACCATTTTCTTATTTTCAAAACAAAATTAATTTTATTAAAAATGTAAAATAAGATTATGGTCAAAATAATGTTTTGACTTTTCAAGGAAGGTTGACCAATGATATGGCCAAGATTGTTTCTCACTTTTCATTTTATTTTGAGATTTGGTTATAGGACCAATCTTAACTATGACAAACAAAGAAGAGTTCTAGAACCTCAAGATGTTGGATAGGCTCAACCAAGAATGAAATGGAGAGGTATCCAACGAAAGAAAGGCGATCTGACGGTAGTAGTGGCACTTTGGATATATAGAAATAACCACCTATTTCTAAAGATGGAGAGAGGAACCATTCCCTGGTAGTAAAAATATGTTGGTTTTTTTTCTCTCACGAATGGAGAAAAGAAATGACACCACATAGAGTTTAGGAATATTTTATTTAGATGATCAAATACAGCATTAAGGAGTAAACATATTATCTCGAAAGATAAACATGCTTTCCTATAATGGATTCAATCATTTCAATAAAAGACTCCTAAGGCTAATGGGTCTTTCGTGTACCAAAGTATTTTCCCCAAACTACATAGAAAAGTAGAAACGGGGTCAATTTTATCCACAGGATCTGGTTCCTATAAAGGCAAGCCTCTATAGTTAGTACATCCTTAGAAGTGTCTCTTCTAAGAATACTCTCGATTAAAGAAATAGGTGGTTATTCCAAGACTACTAAGGTAGCTTTCAAAGAATTGATTTTTGGAATTCAATTGGGAGAGGTCCAAATTGGAGAGAGTTATTTTTTAAGAGTCAAATGGAAAAGAGTAAGAAAAGCCTATTGATATTGGGATGCCCAGTAGACATTTCATCTATCTTATGATTAGGATTAAATTTGGGATTTAATTTTAAATTTTAAGTTGTCATTTTCTTAGAAATCTAAGACTTAGATTCTAGCAGCACAAGACTACAGAAATGCCTAGGGTTGAAGACTTATTCCTAAAAGGATGCTTCAGAACCTAATCTACAGGTGCTTCTGACACATGTCAGATGCTCGACCTAGTTCTATTCTTTGGAATCATTGGTCATTCTCTTCACTTGAAGGAACTAACTAACGACTCTTACGGACTTACAACGCTGGAGAGAACTAGCTAACACCACCTAACTGTATTTTAAAACCATGAGGCTATGTCATATGAATGCAAGATGGCTAGGCTATTGCAATTTTAGGAAAGAAATCTATGAACCTAGACTTACTCCCTAATCCCTAAGATCATGTAGGGTATGAAGATGAATATAACTAATGCACATTTTTAGATTTTAATAATTTTTGACTCAGGATTCATTTAGGCCATAAGGATACAATTTATGCCTAATGCATGCAATTAAAAAAGATCATGGGCCAAATCAAAATAGAAGAAGGTGTACTTCCATCATAGGCTCTCAAAGGTCAAGCCTAGGTAAAGATGGAATTCCTTCATTAATCAAGAGTGAAACAATATGTTTATGCATGACATCCATTAAGGCTACATATTTTATCTTATTTTAATACCTAGGCTTTTATGTGAATATTATGAGTTGTATTTATTTTTATGTTTAGTTGATTTAGTTGGGTAAAAAAATTTAGTTTATCCTATGAGCCTACATCAGCATACATCACACAAACATAGCACATAAAGAAACCTAAGAAAAAATATGTTGTTCTATTGCACCCAAAATAAATCAAGCCAAATTAAATTATATAAGAAGGCCAATCGTACTTCTATACACCTGGAAGAAAATTGCGAGAGTTGTGCCCTTATACAACCCGCCTAGAACTACAAGTTTAGATCTATGGGTCTTCTTTCCGGAAAGTCTCCTTCTTGGACATCCATCTCCAGAAACCACGCACCATCTGGTTGTTCCTGCTAATCCTAGACCCATAGATCTTAACCTAATTCTAAGCTCAAATTTACATTTAAAATTTAAAGAAAATCCTAAGCCCCCAAAACACATATTAGGAAATACACCACGACACAAAACAATTTATATTTTACATATGGGCTTAGCATTAGTTGCTTGCCAAGCCCTATCCTATGGACTATGTTAAGGGATTTTAGCACCAGCAAACAAACAAAATTTATGATTTATTTATTACATCCCTTTAACACATCCCCTCTGAAAAATAATGTTAAATCTAGATAGAACGCCCAACATCCAGTCAGCACAACAAGCTTAGGCATTTAGTCTAAAAGCAATACACCAGATATGTGAAGCACATCACAACATATCACGAGATTAAAGAAAATCACAGAATGATCTAACCTAGATCTAGTCGTGACCTAAATAATCTAATGTGTGTAGTAATGGGGTTTGTGTGGTAAAGCTTTTAGGCCTTTAAGTTTAAGTTTTGAAGTTTGAAATTTGAATTAGTTTAATTTTACCATTGGTTGGTTTCAATTCAAATGATTTAATGATTTAATTCATATTTTTTATGTTCATTTTATTTGGTTAAAGGATATTTAAGTTTTCAAGAATGAAATAGAATGAATTTCATTTTTTGAAACTCACTTTATTACATCCTAAATCCTAATGAGGTTTCCAAAGTCTAACTAAAATTCTTAAGTATTTTAATTAATCCTTTTGATTTCATTTATGTTTGGATTTGATTTATTTTATTTCATTTGTTTGAATTATTTTATTTGATTTAATTTGTTTATTTTATTTCATTTTAAATTAAGTTATATAGATTTCATTTAATTTGGCTTATGTTATTTTAAGGAGTTTGATTTAAGTTTGATTTCAAATCATGGAGTTATAAGCTTAAGTTTTAAGTCCATTGATATAAATTAATATCTTAGGGTTTTGCTTGGATCATTCTCAACCTAAAGTACTTAAGTTAATTTCTTGATCTGATTTGATTAATCTAGATTTTAAGTCCATTATTTAAATTCATTAACGATAAGTATTTCATTAAACTTAACTTAAGTTGTTTTAATTATATTTAATTTTCATTAAGTATTGATTTTTTTTTTGAAATTTTATATTTGATTAAATTCTCGACTTAAAAGTTTTAATGAATTACCTAAGTCGATGTTTATTTTTTTGGTTCAATTTATTTGTTGATTTAATGAATTAATGATTATTCTTAATTATTATTTAGTTCATATTGACCTAGAGATTTATTCCAAATTTATAGGCCAATTTGATTTCAGATAATTATGATAAGTGGGGTTTCATGCCAATTTTATGTTCTTAAAGTTTCAATTTAATTAGAGATGTAATTAGGGTGTAATTAAGGTTTTAATTATTTCATTAAAACCTAAATTAAGATTAATTTATTAATATTAATTAATAGATTTTATTTTTTACTTATTCTACACTGAAATACCTTTTCAATGAGGGTTTATTCATAATTTTTGGTTAACTGGTTAATTTATTATGATTTAATTAAGTTCAAATAATTTAATTAAATTATTTTATTCTTTTAATTATCAAATTAAATTAATTAAGTTTATATTAAGTTTATATTAGTTTAATTAAGTTAAATTATTATTTTGATGTTCATTATTTTGATTTAAGATAATTAAATTAAAATTTTATAATTATTTTATTAAAGGGTAATTAATTTATTTAATTTAAGGGTTAACTCACATAAAATTTTAATTTCATTTTATTTGAATTAAATCCCAAAAATTTACCTAAGGTATGTTTTAAGCTTAATTTCATTTCCCAAAGTTTCAAATTAATTGGATTATTACTTTATTAAGAGTAAGGTTTAATTTTTTTTTAAATTAAACCTAAATTAAGAAAAAATAACCCAATAAAATTTGGAGATTTTAATTTCTATGGATTCCTCTAATCCAGGCGAATCTATAGAGCTTTTATTTATATTTTTCTAATTTTTTTTGATTTATTATGATTTTTAGAATTTTGTAAATTTTTTTAATTAATTAAACTGTTAATCAATGGTTTTTAACGGTTTTGAATAATGGGTCCTACGCATTTTAACTAAAATGAGCTGGATTAGATCTGGATCATCTGATCAAAGATCGGACGATTGATGATCTGATTGCGGATTGCGATCCGCACGGGTTGATCGGGGCGATCGTCCGTCCGATCGGGCGGTCGATCATTCCATTTCTAAAGGGATTTAATCAAATTAGATCACCGTCTATTTCTTTTAAAGAAAGCGACGGTCCTTCATCTCTCCTCTGCGGGGAGCGACCGTCAACTTGTTTAGTTAATATCTTTCGATATACTTAATCAAATTGGATGATTCAAAGTGCTGCATGATCATTGAAAGATCCTCTTTCAGTCCTTACAGATTGATATCACTAGAGAACAAGCTTTGTAAGAAAACTACCAAGGCCGAAAGCTCTTAAGAAAAGGGGATCATTAATGGCGTACCTTGATTTAGGGATATCAAAGGTGGAATCAATTGAAATAGCTTCGATTCTTCAAGGAAAGCAATTCTCCAAAGGAATTGAGAGAATTCCTTGTGGTTTGATCACTAAACTTTGGATCCAAATTTTGGTTTTGATGGTTCCCGGTTGAGAAACTTGGAGGAAAGGGAGGTTTCGTTTTGCTTGGTTTTGGTGTGTGATGGTGTATGAGAGCTTTTTTTGCCTTGAGAGAGTGTGTATATGTTATTTTCTTCATGGCATGCTCTTTTTTTATTTTTATTTTATTTTTATCTTCTCTCCATGATTGCCCTTTTTTTATGCTTGATTACACCTTTAGTTGAAACCACCTCAAGAGATGGCTTTTTTTTATCTTGGTAGGTGATGTGGGATGAGGACAAAGGAATTTTCCTCTCTTTATCCTTTTTTAATTATTTTTTTGCTATTTTGTCATTTGATTTATTAATTAAAGAGATTAATTAACTTATTAATGGTGTTTAAGATGATTAATCTCTTATGCACATTCATTGGTTAAGATGGTTTTGAATTTTCATGCTTTTATATTTTGTTTAACTCACTTAAATTGGGTTAAGTTGAGTCAACTTTATTTTCTTATGGGTCAAATGATCCATTTGATCTAAACACTATCTGAGTTAGGTTATGCCCTATTATCATTCCCATATGATTTAGTTTGATGTTATTTTGATTTTTCTTCAATTTGAATGTGGCTTATTTAAGTTATTTTATTTTAAGGAATTTAATTTACTTAATCAAAGCTTTAAAGAACTCAAATTTATTTGTTATTATGATTAAAACTATTTATTTAATTTTTAGAAATAATTTTTTGGTAATTTTATTTAGTCAAATTTTAGTGGGTTGACTTTTTGACCAAGTAGGCCCACTTAAGTCAATTCTAGGTTAACTAGGGTTGACTTCTAATCATTGATGATTATTGATTAAGTTGATTAGTTGATTTTGAATTTGGATGCGTGAGTTGATCCTACTGAAAGGTTAGATCCAACCCAAGGTAAATTATCTAGGTCACTAGGCATAGTGTCCTAAGCATGCTAAATTAACCTTATCCAAAAATGACATCAACATAGAAGGGATAGTGTGGATAAATTATTTCGACAAGCAGTCAAAGCTGGTCTATAATTACTAGAAATTAAAAGACCTGAAGAAGTTAATCAAGTCGATAATCCAAATTACTGTCCCTATCATCAGATCATCAACCATCATATTGAAGATTGTTATGTCTTCAAAGATTTGCTAGAAAGGAAGTATCGACGAGGTGAATTTATATTATCTGATAGTGTTCTAGTCAACCCAAAAAGAGAGTCTACAAGGATGATTACGTCTCATTCTGTATCATCCATTAAAGATTAAAAGAAAGAAAAATCAATTCAGATTGAAGAATGAGAACTGATAGTCTCTAAGAAGACTTAAAAATGTTGAAGCAGCTAAAAGATATCTCTAGTGTTAAGTGAAAAGTATCACTTGAACCTATATTGGACTTAAAAGAAATTCCTAAGCTAAGCATTTTGGCTTCTCAGCAGCATTTTGATAAGGCTACTTCATCACAATATGAGGAGCAATCTTCTAAACATAGGCCTTATAAGTCACAAAAAAATGCTAAGAAAAAGAAGAGCAAGAAGAGAACTACAACTAAAAAGATTATTAATAATTTAGAGGAGTATCACCAGCCGACAAGACAACCATTTAGGCTTACAGACTTTATGCCTAAGCTTCATACTATTGAATTTGATGAAGAAGATAATGGTGAATCATGTCCAGTAGAGACATGCCAAATTATTTATATGATATCAGATGTTCTTCAGCATCAGTTACTCCAAAATGACAAGGGTAGTTCGACAGACTCGACCAACCCATCAAAATTCTTATCAGGAAAATATGAATAACCTGAGGAGTTAACATCTGAATTTTTTCTAATAACTCAATAAGAAGATAACAGTTCAGATGAAGATTAATGTTTTCCAAATGAAAAAGAGTCAGACTCAACAACAACATCACATATGAAATGTATGAAGTTGAAAAATGAGTTTAACTCTTTTGGTCAATCCTCCAGAATAAGAAGTAAATTTGAAGAAACTTCTTCTTCAGAGGAATCTGAGTAAGACAAGGTGATTCAAGTTCAGCTGAGAGTTATGAAGCTTACTTTGCCAAAAAAATATATGACTGAATCATTGCAAACTCAAGATCTCCCAGTAATCACATTTTCTGAAGAAGATCTTATGGTAGGAACAACAGATCATAACCATCCTCTATATGTTACTACAGAGAGTGATGGCATCTTAATCAACCTAATACTAATTGATCCAGGTTATTCTATCAATCTTATGAGTCTAAAATCATTAATAGGATTATCACTTGGTATCTAACATCATGGGAGAGATAGGTTGATGGTTCATGTTTCAGTAAGAAAGGGTAGAAAACTTTGGGTTCTTTTATTCTCCCACTCAAGTATTGGGATTTATATATAGAAGCCAACTTTCATGTAATCGATGCTGATATGCAATTTAGAGCTCTCTTGGGTTGGCCATGGCTGCATGAGTATAAATGGTCCCATCAACTATGCATCAGTGTATGAAGTACCTAAAAGAGAGAGAAGAGTTTAGAATTCCTGGAAACCTACAAAAATTCTTCATCCATGAAGCAAAGATCTATGAAGATGCAAATATTTCATCTCTAAAGAGCTTAAGCTAATAGAGCCTCTTGAGGTAGTAGCATCCACTTCAAGAATTAAAAAGTAACTTCAGAAGTGAAGGAGCAGAAGCAAAAAGGAAGGAAGAAGATCATGCTGACTTTCCCTAAAGCTCTTGACTTTACACCTAAATTAAGAAGATCAATTCCTCATTTAGAAAGTGACACACAAGAAGAAGAAAATATTCCTATCAAACTTAAAGGAACTTATAATCTTTCAAGAAAGGTAAAGTATAAAATAAGCGATTCTGATTCAGACTATGACTTTGAATCTACTTATGGAAATAGGGTTCAGAAGGCTGCATCAAGAAGGATAGCTCACTTGAAAGAGTCAAATGACTCACTCAATATTATACCCATCACTCAATAGTACTTAAAAGAATTCACTCCGTTGGAGGTCCATAACATTGAAGAATTGATAACATTCTATGTGCCGCCATTGAGTGAGAGTGGTAGAATATAAACTCTATTTTACAAATTTGAAGAGCCTCAGCCTCACAATTTTGGTTAGCCTACTCAACATGAAAAGTCTAATAAGATAGTGCTAGTGCCAACAAGAATACCAATGTACTATCTACCAAAATTATGAAGAATGATGCATAAGCATGGAATTCATATTGGAACTACTAAACATAGAATTCAAATCTTTAATAGGATGTGGAGCCAAAGAAGTCCTCAAGCATCATGAAGAAGTGATAAGTTTATCACTAAAGGTCTTGGGTTCATCCACAAATCTTATCAAAATAAAGTTTGTTATAATATAATAGAAGCTGAGATCGAAACTAATAGAGATGAAGAAGATGATCTCCATGAAATTCTTCTTACAAATAATGAAGAAGTAGAAGCCAAGCACACAAGAACTTCGAAGATGGTGAACAAACGACTACTATGGATGAACTTAAAGAAATCAACCTAGGAGAGGATGATCCCCGTCAACTTTTCGTGTTCTACACTAATGAGAAAGTTGAAGAGCTAAAAATGCTACTTTGTGAATTCAGGGATTACTTTGCCTGAACATATTCTAAAATGTCAGGCTTATCCCCTAATTTAGCAGTTCATAAACTTACCATTAAATCAAATGCAATGACATTTAAATAAGCTCATCGATGAATGAGATTGGAGATTGAAGAACTGGTGATTGCAGAAACTAAGAAGCTGATTGAAGTAGGCTTCATCCAGGAGGAGATGTATGCAGATTGGATAGCCAACATTGTCACAGTTAGGAAGAAGAATGGCCAGATCCATATCTGCATTAACTTTCAAGACTTAAATAAGGCATGCCCAAAAAAGGACTTTCCACTTCCAATATTAGAACTACTAGTGGACGATACTTCCAACTATGATATGTTCTCATTCATGGGCAGATCATCGGGATATAATCAAATCAATATGTCTCCTGAAGATGAGAAGCACACATCATTTAGGATGCTAATTGATATATATTGCTACATAGTCATGCCCTTCAGATTGAAGAATGCTGGAGCTACATACTAAAGAGCCATGATGTGTATTTTTGATGAGTTGATTTACCAGAAGGTGGAATGTTATGTTGATGATTTGGTGGTGAAAAGCTTAAATCATGAAAATTATTTTGAAGACTTGGGAATTGTATTGGAGAGAATCATAAAATATGATCTCAAGATGAATCATCTAAAATGCGCATTTGGGGTGTCTTCTGAAAAATTTCTTGAGTACATTGTACATCATAGAGGAATTGAGATCAATCCTACTAAAATCAAGGCAATTGTGAAGATGCCTCCACCAAAGGGTTTAGGTCAGCTCTATTCCTTACAAGGATAGCTTACATTCATCTCATGATTTATATCAAACTTATCAGGATTCTGTCAGCCATTTGCAAAGTTGATGAAAAATAATGCTCTATTTAAATGGGATAAAGAGTACCAAGAAGCCTTGAATAGCATTAAAAGCTACCTGATAAATCCACCAATCCTTGCAGTGCCTACTCCTAGGAAGCCCTTCATTCTATACACAGTTGCATTAGAAGAGTCCCTCAGAGTATTATTGGCACAACATAATGAAGAAAGTAAAGAGAATGCTCTTTATTATATCAGTCAGAGGTTGATAGGAGCAGAAATGAGATACTCTACGATAGAGAAGTAC
The DNA here is from genome assembly GCA_021442155.1 of Cymbidium sinense. NCBI lineage: Eukaryota > Viridiplantae > Streptophyta > Magnoliopsida > Asparagales > Orchidaceae > Cymbidium > Cymbidium sinense. Next base: position 60,386,762 of record CM038233.1, read on the forward strand.
TGTTTAGCATTGATCTTTATAGTCCAAAAGCTCCATCATAATATATTATCTTACAAAATTACTCTCATCTCAAGGATCAATCTGTAGAAGTACTTGATGATGAGACCAGTGTTGACAGGTCATTTAGCAAGATGGGCAGTATTGCTTTTACAATTTGATATCATCTAAGTTCCACAGAAAGCATTAAAGGGGAAAATCTTAGTAGATTTTCTTGCTACACATCCCATCCCTGTGGACTCTTCTCTTAACGATGATTTTCCTGATGAGCAAATTATGCTCATTCATGAAAGAGATAAATCACAAATTTGGGAAATATTCTTTGATGGAGCCTTATCGATCAAACAAGTCCAACCCCTAAATTTCCCAAGGGCAAGAGTAGGAATCGACATCATCTTCATAACACCAGAAGGAAGAATAATGAGATGATCATATGGGTTGACTAAGACAATAACTCATAATGAAGCTGAGTATGAAGCATTGGTGGTAGGTCTCAAAGAAGCTATTTTCATAGGCATTGAAAATCTGCATATTTCTGGTGATTCTTAGCTTATTATTAATCAACTACTGGGCATCTACAAAATCAACAAGCTTGAGTTAGCTTTCTACCACAAGTGAGTTCTCAAGATTATGAACCAAATACCAAATATCACATTAATGCGAGCCTCTCGATCCAAGAATAGTAAAGTAGATTGCTTAGCAAAATTAGCTAAGGAGATGACAAGTATGAATGATGATTATGTCATTATCACGATATTTACTCGATGAGTTTTAGAGCCAACAAAGTATCAATCCCCACAAGTAGAGGGGCTTTCAAATTCGACCCAATAGGATGCAACTCAAGTTGCTCCTAATTATCCCCAAAATAAATAATTAGTTATACAGAGAAAAGCTAAGCATGACATTCCTTCAGAAAAGAAGTAGGAAGCCTTTATTATAGAATAGCTACATGATTGGAGGAAACCCTTCATCGACTACTTTAAAGAAGGCAAATTACCAAATAATAAATCACTGGCAGCTCAAATCAAGAATAGAATGTTGCGCTAAGTTTCATCAAGAGCAATTTATATCATAGATTCTTTGAACAAATATGGTTATAATGCCTAAATATAGATGAAGCTAGTAAAGTGTTGGTTGAAGTTCATGAAGGACTTTGTGTTGCACATCAGTCAAGTCCCAAGATGGTAGTAAAGATCAAAAGGATGGGTTATTATTGGTCATCTATAGTGAGAGGTTGTATCAATCATGCTAAGAGGTGTCATGAATGTCAAGTACATAGGAACATAATCCACTAACCTCCAAATCCACTACACTCAACAATAGCATTTTATCCATTTGAATGTTGGAGTACAGATGTAATCGGACTGATTGATCCACCATCATTAGTTGGTCACTACTTCATCCTAGTAGTGACTGATTATTTCTTTAAGTGGGCTGAAGCAAAGAAGTTACTGCTGATCAAGTGATCAACTTCTTCACACATAATGTGGTCTATAGATTTAGAGTGTCGCACCGAATAATTTTTGATAATGGCATAACTTTCAAAAATATAAAGATTTATAGATTTGTTGATCGACACAAAATTGATTGGTGATATTTTTCAATATATAATCTAAGGGTAAAAAGTTTGGTAGAAGACTTCAATAAAACATTAGTCAAACTACTCAAGAAGATCCTCACTTAAAATAAAAGAGAATGGCATACTAAACTAATAGAGGCATTATGGGCATATCGAACTACCTACAAGATGCCGACTAAAGCCACTCCTTATTCATTAGTACTTGGAATTGAAGTGGTTCTTCTGCTTGAAGTTGAGTTACCATCACTTTGAGTAGCCATCCAATATAATCTAACTGAAGATCAAAATACTCATTTGAGAATGGAGGAACTCAACGCGCTTGATGAAGTTAGATTGTAAGATCATCAAAATTTGGACATGTTAAATCCCTCTTAAGATCACATGTATCAACTTATACATTGATATATTTTCTTAAATTACTTTAGAGCTTATTTAAATTTCTTTAGAATTTCTCTTATAAGATAGAGGACATTTTTATATATTTAGCTAAGTTGACATCGTGCTATAAGATGAGACCTTTGAATATATTCTAATTCAAGTTAACATCGAGCTTTACATCAAAATTCCTGAATATACCTATAATTATTATTGTTGAAGTTACAGATTCTTACAAGAATAAAAAGAATCTATTTTTTTGCATGAAAATGCAACCATAAATATCAAAAGTTCATCTCTTAGATTCATCAAATGTTAGAGATCAAGTCAGAAGACCTTTCAATTTTGGAAGCTTCATTCAATTAAGTTGGACAAACATCAATATCTACATCCCAAAGTCTAGGACACAGATGAGTTCTAAAGGTCAAACTCAATAAGCCCACAAATGATCGAGTTATCGATGCTCTCCTTACTCAACAAGCTGCAAGAAAAGCTGCAATGAAAGAGCCCCCGTTCATTAGTCCGATGACCAAATTACTAACCTGTCACCGCTTAAATCGATGACTCGAGTATGCTCTAAAGGTTAAACTAAAAAAGTCTATAAATGATTGAGTTGCTAACGCTCTCCTTACTCAACAAGCTATAAGAAAAGGTCATAGTAAAAGAGCCCCTCTCATTAGTCTAATGATGATAGCTATTCGATATCAAACCAGATCTAGCTTAGTGACTACAAACAACCAGAATCAAGAGATCTTCCTACTTGATCGATGGATCAAGATATCAAACCAGATCGATGGTTCTCCCTGACTCCTAGAAACTACAAACTATAGTTCCAGAATCCCTTCCTGATCTCTCTCTCGAAGCTGCTCTTGTGGGTTCTCCTGAAGAAATCGCAAGCGCATGATTTGTCCTCTCTTCCATACTCACTCAGCTCAAGTTTTCCCTCAATCCGTAAGTGATGTCTTCTCCAACTCTCCCTTATATTGTCGAGCATGATTTATCTTTTTATTTAACAAACCTCACCACAGTTCTGCCCTATCTCTCGTAACTCATATCTCTCTCTGCTGACCATGCCAAGAAAAACCAATCCTTTAATTTCTCCTGATTCCTATTATTATTGAACCCACAAGCCAAAGATTTAATTCCTATTTGATCTCCAAAGCCGCATGAGACTTCTTCCCTTTTGGTTATCATTATATTCATTTGAAGTTTCTAATTTATTTCATTGTGGTTGGTTATAAATGTAATCATGTGTGTATTGCACTATGTGTGGTGTTTATTTTTGAGATGAGGGACACCAACTTAAGGTACTTATAAGTGATCATCATTAAGAATGATCTATCTTAAAGATAAATCACCACCCTATAATGGACCTAATCACTTAATAAGGACTCCTACGACATGATGGATCTTCGAATGTACTAGAGATCTTTCCTCTACTTTATATGGAAAAGTAAAGTAAGGTTTATTTTAAGCCAGTTTGTTGTTCAAAAGCTCATATTTTATAAGGAATGAGATTCAAGAACACTCTCGATTAAAGTAGATAATCATGATCTCCAAAGATTTCAAGGCAAGACTATCAAAGGATCTATAGAGAAAATCAAATGGGATAGATCAAAAGGAGAGAATTATTTTGGAAGCCAAAGAAATAGGAATGCTTATGATACTAGGAAGCCTATTGAGCAATCCAATATATCTTATGGTTGGGCTTTATATTTTTGAAAATGAAGAGAGTAAATTATTTGAGTTGACATTTTATTAGAATACTAGGACTTATAATCCCACAAAATAAGATTATAAAAATGCCTAAGAGGTGAGGATTTATGCTTGTAGCCCCAAAGGGAAACAACAACCTCAGATCTTGAATCCAGGGTGCTTTGGCGAGGGCCAAAACACAACCTAAGTCTAAGGTAAAAATGGGTATATGGTTTACCTCCATAAAAGAGAATAGATCACCCGACTGCTGGACTTATAACCGCATGGCATGGCAGCCAGCTAGCTCCTCCTAAACTTTAATTCTATGTAGACAAGTCTTATGCTTTGCAAGATGGCTAGGCTATTATTTATTTATAAAGGAAACTAAGTCCTTACACCCACTCCCTAAGAGACTTGATCATGAAGGGCATGAATAATGACTTAGTCTAATGCAAAAATTTTAACAAGTTTTATTTAATTTTTGGTCTTTTTTTGTTTTGGCACAAGCTATGGGATTTTGTATGCCTAAATGCATGAGAACTTGATTATGGGCTGTGGGGAAATTATTTTATACAATATCTCTACTTACATCTATTACCTTCCCTTTCGAAAAAGAAGGATAATGAAAATAGAAATATATATATATATATATATATATAATACATCTTGTCAGGATGCCATGTAAATCTGTAAATATTCATATTAGGGCGATCGGGTATGACATTGAGGAGAGGTGTACTATCTTGAAAGATAGAAGTCACCACCCTACAATGGACCGAATCACCTTAATAAGCACTCCTAAAGACTATGGGTTTTTAGAATGTACTAGAGATTCTTCCCCTACTTTACATGGAAAAGTAAAGCAGAGTGTACTTTAAACCAGGTTCATTAAATTCTCTACAAGGGCAAGCCCCCATAATTAATTGCATCCTAAGGAACGGGATTCCTTAGGAATACTCACGAATAATGTAAATAATCATTGTCTCCAATGATTTTGAAAGAAGGACTATCAATCAATTGGTTTATTTTTAGAAAGTCAAGTGGGATCGATCAAGAGGAGGGAGTTCTTATTGAAGCCAAATGAAAATAAGTAGGGGATGCTTAAGATACTAGGAAGCTTAGTAGGAATCCCAAACTACCCTATGGTTGGGCTTTACATTTTCTAAAATTTAATTAATGTGTTTGAGTCGAATTTTTATTAGAATGCTAAGGCTTATGATTCCATGGCATAAGATCATAGATTTTCCTAAGAGGTGAGGATTTATGATTATAGCCTGCAAAATGGAGAAGCAATCTCAGAACCTAAATCTAAGGAGCTTTGGCGAGGGCCAAAAAGCATGACCTAAATCTAAGGTGAAAATGGGTATTTAGTTTACCTCCATAAGAGATGATAAATCACCAGACTGTTGGACTTCAACCGTCTGAGGGTGGCCGCCAACTAACTCCTCCTATGGTTTTAAAATATGTAGGAAAATTATATGTTCATGCAAGATAGCAAGGTTGTTATTTATTTAGAATGAGACTAAGTCCTTAAACACACTCCCTAAAGAAATTACATCATGTAGGGCATGAATTCATGACTTAAATCTAATGCAATTTTTCATATGTTTTATTTTCATTTGGAAAATCATTTGACTAAGGCTATATGATTCTTTATGCCTAATGCATGAGAAATTAGATTATGGGCCAAAATCAGTAAGATAAGGAGGCATATTTTCACCATGGATCTCACAGGTTAAGCCAAATTCTCTTGCAAAAGTAGAAGCCCTCCAATCAAGAGTGTAACAATATGCTTTTATGCATGATGTTAGAAAAGAAAGTACACATCCAGCTAAGGGGATGCTAATTCTTTTATCTTGATTTTAACTTAGGCTTTAAGTGAGGTTATGGGTTATTTATTTTAATTTTGAGTTGATTAATTTGGTAGAAGATTTATTTTTCGCTAAGAGCCTAATCGTCATCTAGGTCATACATCAAGCAAGGAAGAAACTAGGAAAACATGCCATTTCTAATGTTCAAGCTAGACAAAACATCAAACATTTTATAAAGCTAATGCAAAAAAATAAAAGGTCATTTATGGTCAGGCTCCACTACACAAATCCAAAAATAAATTGGGTAGTCCAACTCTACCCTTATACAACCCATATTACAAATGAATTAATTACAATTAAGTAATGAATTCATGTTATGTTGGTCTTTTTGATTCCTTCTTTTGGATGACTAGAATATGGTCGCTCCAAAGGCTTCGCAGGTTATGTAAGATGAAATCTTATGACCAATGCTCATCTTAATCCCCCATAATAATCATTCCAAAATACTAATTACAAAAGTACTTTAAAAGAAAAAGTAAATCTAATTAACACCTATAAAATAGAGATTAGCTAAACAAACCATACAAATCTAAAGTATGTATATTGGACTTAGCACCCCACACATGGGTAACCTAGTCCACCTGGCCTGTTGGGTTATGCTTAGGGGTATAAGGACCTACACAGTAAAAGAATTTATATTTATATTTATTACAACACCCCTTAAGCACAATCTCCTACAGAAGACAATGATTAGACTAAATCGTCCTACCATTCAGTCTATATACATACACCCTAACATCCAGACAAAAATAAAACATCATAAAATAAAGAAAACATCAAACCATGCACTTCCCTAACCTAAAGCTAGAAGTTGTCACTTAGCCTAATGTGTATGCTTTAAAAAGTTTATGTGATATGCTTAGCTATGGCTTTAAGATTTAGATTTCCTAAGTATGAAAATGTTCTACTTAGAGGATGGTTTCAATTTAAGTTATTTAGTTTTTTTGGGGTTAACTTTGTTTTTTATTCTTGATTTGGTTTAGGTGAATTCCTACAATTAATTACTAAGTTGTAAAGAGAGGGAAAAGAGAAGAGAACTTCTCTTTACTTCCCTACCCTAAGTAATTTCTAAAGTAGATTCATGTTTAATTTTGTTTAGTGAATGGTTTATCATGTGTTTTAATTAATCCTAAGTTGAGATCTTCCCTAAAAAAACTTATTCAAAAAGAAAGGCATTTTAAGATTAAGTAAAGTGAATTAATATCACAAAGGACACATCACTTCATTTCTTTCCCAACATGTATAGCATGCATATAGATGAATTCTAAGCATGTATATATATATATATACAAATGGAAATATTTAGCACACCTTAATGATGAATGCTAAGTAGTGTCACTTAAGAAAATTTAGATGCTTTATGATACATGATTTTCATTTAGTAGAAAAGGGGGTATTCTTTTATCCTTTATTCATATACACATGTGTATGTATGAAAGGCATAAGTGAGTACAATGACATTATTAGCAACAGGAGTGTAAGGTTCAATACCTACTTAGGGCTACTTAAAGCCTCGTAACACCGGGGTTGTCCAGAATAATATACCACTTTCTTTAAATTCATATGCATGTACAAAAGAGATAAATGAAAAAAGAAAGATGCAAAGTTTATGTTTATTTAGATTTTGGTTTGTTTATGCAATTTATCTATTTAACTGTAAAGATTCTTCTTAAGTTATAATATCGATGAGGATAAGAGTAGATTGTAAGCAAGTGTTATATTCTTTTAAAAGAACTGTATACTTTGCAAATCTTATTCAAATCCATGTTAAGAGGAAAGAAAGGAAAAAAAAAACATAAGACACATTTTTAGATTCACATGAAAGCTTATAAATAAGTATAAGTAGAATACCTTTCAGTTTTGATTTATAACTTTTCAAAATAATTTTAGATTTAATAGAGATATTAGCCATTCATATTTCTACTTTAGCCAACCCATGCAATTTGACATAAAGAAGCATTCCATTTTTACTTTGATTTTTAAAAGGGAAGGATGCATGATTTTCATATGACATAGACATTTAGCATGCTAGGAAAGAAATAAAGTGATGAAAGCAATGTAAACTCATTCACCCTAATTAATTCCTAAAGATAATCCTATGAAATAAGAAAGTTCAAAGTGAGTCAAAGTTTGTTTAATGTGATTTTTGTTTTGAATTTGCTTTATGTTTGATTTAGGAAATGTAAAATAATGTTTTTTGGAACTAACCCATTTCCCCCATATGTGAGTTAATTTAGTTTACTCTTAGGATCATTAGGTGATTTTTTTATTTTGTTTAGGTTAAGGTGTGAATTAAGTGTGTTAATTACCTCTAACCTATACCAACTTAGCATACTTAACCAATAATTATGAGCCAATGGATGACATAAAACCTGATAAGGAATTTAAATCAGCAATGCACATAGGAAAGAAAAGGGCCTAATGCAATTGGCTCATGATTAATAATTAATTAAACTAAAGAGCTTAATTAAGAACTTTCATAACCCCTCTCACACATGCGAGTTGGATTTTTATTTCCACAATGTACTTAGGTTATTGAACATCAAAGCACCTACCCATAATGAATTAGTTAATTTCTGGAAGGTTTTAGAATTTTATCAAATTATTTTTAGGTAGGCAATTAGTGGATTAATCTTTAATTAAATTAGGATTAAGGAAGAAAGAGGTTAAGGAATAGCTTAAGGAAAATATCCCAATTATTCTCTAAACCCCTTGTTCACTTAAACACACCTTAATTAACTCAATTAAGGGACTAAACCAATAATTACACACTTAATTAGGCTTAGTTACATTAGGAGAGTAATTAGGAATGAATCCAGCAATTACCTTAATTAACCCATTAATAAATTCCAAGAAAATTAGGGGAGGTAGAAGTCATCCCATTAAATAGACATAAGAAGTTTGAGATTAATTAATGGAATAATCAGAGAGTAATTAGCCTAATTGCATTCCCAATAAAACTTAAATTCAGAAAATAACACTATTCAAAATCCATCAAAATCAACTTTATAATATTCTTCATTCAATTATCTTTCATATGCAATTTATTTCATATTTGTCTGATTTTTCTACACTTAGATTTGAATATTTGAAGATTTCTTGATTAATTAGGTAATTAATCCCTTAATGAAATAACTAATCCTATCGGTGCCATGTGGAGGCTGACACGGCATGTGCTTTCCATGTGGCACAATGGGAGAGGCTATTTAAATTATCACATCAAAGTGTCGTGCCGCTAACGCTTTTCTCCTCATCCCGAGGATCTAGATCAAGCCAGAGGGTTAAAATGATGGATCTACATGTTTTGAATATGGCCGTCCATCCAAAACACGTGGTTGGACAACCCATGATCTATCCTTAATCTTCCCTATGGGAGATGGCCACCGTGCATCTTCTAGTGGAAGATACGACTCGATTAAGCTCAGATTGAAACAAAATTCAACCCACACCATCTAAGAGTAAAGAGGAACACATCCAATGGCTAGATACTCAAGGGGTGATACTTACTTCACAAAAGACCAAGAGGAGATGAAATTATGCTTGGTTTAATGGCATACCTCTCCGGAGGCTATCACTGGCGCTCGATTCCCTTGAAGTAGCTTTGTCTAATGGAGACGAAGCCTTGTTGAGATTTTGAGGTGTTAAAATTGGATGGATCTTCCTATGGACCAAGCTCACCTTGATATGCTCATAGCCTTAATCAAGAACACTCTTCCCTTTCTTGGAGAACTTGTGTGAAGGCTTGGGAGAACTTGATTGAGTTCCCTGAGGAAGCTTGTAAAGTGAATTGTGCGGATATTGAGTGTGGAGTGAGATTGAATTTGGCTTGAGCTCCTCTGTTCTCAATTTGAGAAAATCTAAAAATGGAGAAGTTCACTTGGCTTGAGAGAGCTTGGGGGGACTTGGAAATGGTTCCTCTGAGTCCCTTAGCTCAATTGAATTAGAGAGTGTTGTATTCAAGTGGAATTAGGGGGAGTACATCTCCTCCAAGGTGAATCGGATGACCTTGAAGAACTTTGACATTTTGATCCAATACACCCTATTTAATTGGTTTGTTTAGGACTTTTAGAGGGGCATGACATTTGGTTTTTGGCCAGAGAAGGAGTGGAGGAACTTGCCATATGGTTAATTCAAGTGGAGGAAGGAATCCTATGTGCCTATATCAATGGGGGTGGTCGATTTTGACCTTAGGCTGGGTTTGGTTGACCCAAACCCAATGGATCATGTGTACCAAGTCCATTGGTGACCATTTGGTCCACTAAGAGGAAGGAAAGTGTCCATGAAAAGGAATTGACCAAATTCTAAGTGATTTTTATTTTAGGTTACCCTATAGCCTGGGGGTAAAATAGTCATTTGACCTTGATTTTATTTTTAATATGTTTGGTATGATTGAAAAATGGGTTAGGCCAAGTTTCATTGAATTTGGAGTTGGTTTGATATGATTTGGCTCATGTTGACCCATTTAGGTCAAAAGGGGTCAAGTTGGGTAAAGTTGACCAATTGGTCAAATTGGGTCAAACCAAGGGTTGGGTCAAGTTCATATGACCATTTAAAATATTTTGGCATAATTAGTTTGATTCAATTTGATTTATATTTGGATTTGGTTCATTTGATTTCATTTAGGTCAAGTGGGTCAAGTTGACCAATTTGACCCATTTGACCTATTTGGGTTAGGTCATGGGTTGGTTTAGATTTGGTTGGTCATTTGAAATGGATTGATATCTTTATTTCCAATCAATTTGGTTTATTTGGATTTGGCTCAATTTGACCTTTTAGGTCAAGTTGGGTTCATGGTCAATTGGGCTAGGTTAGGTCTAGTTGGCTAATTGAGGTTTTGGTCAACTTAAACAATCATTTTGGAATGAACTTGACCCATTAGTTTCAATCAATTTGGCTTAGATGAAGTATTGACACATTTTGACTTTTTAGGTCAAGTTGGGTCAACTTGGGTCAAGTGGCCAATTGGGCTAGGTTAGGCTCAAATGATGACCTGGTCCAGCTCAAATATTGGTCATGAATGTGTTTTGATCAATGATTTCAATCAGTTTGGCCAATGGTAGATTTTGGCTAGTTTAGGTTTCATTTTGGCTAAGTGTTAACTTAGTCAACCCTTAGGTTTGACTTGGTTTGACCCAATTTGAGTGATTGATCATCTCATGATGATTATTGCTCACAATGTGATGCTTTGGTGGGCTTAGTTCAATCCAATTTGGTTAGGATTAGAATTTGGCTCATAAGGGTATTTTAGGTCACTTTGGGTCAAGTGAGCCTAAGTAGGTCAAATGGCTTGGTCAAAGCTTGATTTGAGTTTGATTGAACTCACATATTAACTTATGATTGAAATATAAATCCATTTGCAAGTGATTTGAAGTTAAATAGGTTTTGATCCACTTGACAATTTCAAGTTCAAAGGGTGAACATGAGTTTGACTTGGGTTTAATTTTTGAATTGATTTTTGATTTGATGATTGAAGTTTATTTTTATATTTTGATTCATGATTATAGGATTGATTGAATCATGAAGAAAAATCAAGAGTTTGGCTTGATTTGAATTTGATTTGGCTAAGTTCAAGATTTTGACTCGAAAAGATTAGGTTGGATTTTGGTTGAATTTAGATTTGAGTTTTGGATTAGTTTGAATAATTGAAATTTATATTTCAATTATATTTATGAATATAAATGAGAATATAAATGGGTTATGAGAAAATTCCTTGAATTTGAATTGATTTGGAGTTGAATTTAGGGTAAGTCCCTAAGATGAAATTAAGAAGCTTAGGAAAGATTTTTTTTAGGAATTTGAATTTGATTTTTGGATTTAGTTTGACTGATTTGAATTCATATTTCATTTATATATGTGAATATATATGAGAATATAAATGTGTTGTGAGAAAATTCCTTGAATTTGAATTGATTTTGATTTGATTTAGGCTAAGTCCATGAGAGGGAATCAAAGGACTTATGAAATATTTTGAACTTGGAATTTCAGCAATGAGCCTCAATCATTAGTTTCAATCATGTGGAATTGATTTAGATTTGTAGAAAATCAATTAAGTTGGAATTGATTTAAGCTTTGATGTTGATTTTATTTGGAGTTTGACTTGAAGGAAGGAAGTGAGGAATGTTTCAAGCTATAGGGTAGGCAAATTTTCCTAACACCCTTAAGGCATGACCTATTCCTATGGCTATCTCTTCTAAGTCTCTAAGGCTAGGTTGAGTGTCCACTTAATCACTAGATGTGTCTTAAGACTAAGAATCTCTTAAAGTCTAAGAGAAGTGCTATGTCTAAGATGGAGGGGTTGAGAACTCATCCTAAAAATAAGGTAAACAAAGGGTGCCCAATATGTATGGTGTGATTGACAAGGAACACTGCATGTATTAGTGTTGACTGACATGATCAACAACACAGAATGATCGTAAGCACTAATATAGATGATATACTCCTAACCCAAGGTGTAGAAAGAATCCAGAGCTCAGTGTAATGTGACTCTACTCATAAGAGAGGGAAGAAGGAATCCACTAGGGATAGAGTATGTGAACCTTCCACTAGGGAAATAGGTTCAAACCATCCTCAAAGAGATGAGAGGTTTGATTTGATTCTCACTTGGGAGAAAAAATTGATTTGATTTAATTTGTTTAATTGTGTTTGTTTTGACTCCACCAGGGATGGAAAAGTGTACTTTTTGTTGGGGTGGCATGTTCAAGTCATCCACAAGGGAGGAAAGGTTGTGAAATCAGCTGAGGGCTTAGAATTCTGGATATGCTGGAGAGCCAGAAAGATTTGCATCTCACTGAGGAGAGGCAAAAGATTTTTATTTAGATTGATTGATAATTTTGTTTTATTTGTTTCACTACATTGAGCGAGGAAGGTTGAATTAGTTTCAGATTTTTTTTAGGTTTTGGATTTTGAGATGGATCCTGTTGGTTTGCGATGGATCGTATTGAGTAGGAGTCACGGAGGCCTAGACCTAGCTTAGATTTACCAATCCAAAGGGGTAGTTTACTAAACATATAGCAAGATTATCCAACTAAAGGGCTGCCTTTCGATATGTAATGATCATGTTAGGAAAAAAGCGTAGGGACTCACATCTTCCAAACATAGGGAACCACTGGGGTGATCGACTGCTTTTGCAACAAATTGAACCTGACATAGGGCTGACTATTGAGTGAATGTCATTGGGGGACTTAAATTAGCTCAAAGATTGTCAAGATTAATTTCATTTTTTTAAAAACATATTTTTGATGGATTCTGCCAGTTTGCAATGTATCACACTGAGAAGGAGTTTATATCAACCTAGACCTATCTCAGATTTATTGAACCAAAGAGAGTAGCTTCCCGACCGATGGGAGAACTATCCCACCAAAGGAGTGACTTTTGGTTTGCAATGATCAATTCAAGGGAAGAAAGCTCAAAACTCACATCTTCCACTACAAAAGACCACTGTGGTGATCGGTTGCTTTGGGCAACATCAAAAATCACCTAGCTCATCGTTTGACAATCATACTAGAAAGAATGTGTCATAGTCCTACATCTTCCAAAGCGCAATGACCGTTGGGGTAACCTATTTATGAAAAAATAGATTAAACTTGACCTAAGGGCGACTACGGAGTGAGTACCGACCCGGGGATTTATCTCAACTAAGATAGTCAGGTAATTCCTATAGGGAGTTCTGCTGACATTGCCTTAAAGATAGGTTGCCTGCTTGGGAAAAGTGGCCATTTGGGGGCTTGAATTCCTAATCCACTAGCGAATATTTTGTTTGTTTGTTTAGTTTGTTTATCATGGACCCTGTTAGTTTGTGAGGGATCAAACTAAGAAGGTGCTTATATCAGCCTAGACCTATCTCAGATTTATTGAACCAAGGGAGAATTTGCGCATCCGCTAAATAAATTCTCCAACCACATGGGCGATTACTAGAAAAGGGGAACTGTCCAATCCAAGAGTAACTCAGGTAGTGTGTAAATGGGGTCGCAAAGGATGTGATCCAAATAGAATGCCCGCAGGGAGAGGGGCAGTTAAGGGCTTAATCCAAAACCCTAGAGAAGCTGACATGGCTAGTCATATATCAAATAGATATTCGGTGGCAAACTCAAGGAGAAAGGGCAGGGACTCACATCTGCTAAGAGTGGTGTATCCACCGGGTAAGTCATTATCAGCATAGTGAACATCAACTAACCTTAGGTGCCCGTTAGTTTACAACAATCATCCTAAGAAGAATGCTCAAGGACTCACATCCTCTTATAGAACTGATTGATAGTAGTCTATCTTCGCTCGACGCATCCACCTAGGGTGACTATTGAGTGAATGCCACTAGGGACTTACATCGAGTCAAATGTAGTCAAGAGGAATGGAGCCTGTGGGGGACTTATCCTAGACCTCAAATATACTCAACCTAGTTAGATCATGATGATAATTTCAAGAAGAAAGCTCAGGGACTCACATCCTCTTAAATAAAATTAACATGAGGTAGCATATTGGCTGGGCAGTGAAGTCTAGCATACTAAAAAGTCTCTCGTTGGTTTACAATGGTCAAGTTAAGAAAAAAGTGCGGGGACTCAGATCTTCCAAATAAGTGACTACTGAGTGACATATTAGCAAGGTACCATGTAGACCCAACCTAGAGCAGCTAATGAGTGAGTGCCATAGGGGCTTGCTCTCACATCAAAATAGCCCAAGATAAAAGATATGTGTTTGTTTTTGTGTTTGTGTTAAAGGGAGTAGGATATCACTCGGGTTCTCTTACACCTACCTTAAACATGCTGGGGATTTTAATGAAATGGTGCCACGGGTGGCAATCGAGATTTCCCACTAAGAAAGAATGTTTCTCGGGTTCTCTCATACTTAACTCAGTCATGCTAATCGAAATAGGATGCCACTTGGGTTCTCTCACACCTATTCTAATAGCACCGGGAGATTGTGTTTGATTGTGTTTGTGTTGTGAAAGAGGGATAGGATACCACTGGGGGACTCTTATACCTATCCTAGACATGTCATGGCGGATTAGCAAGACAAGCAAACAACGCTTCAAAAGAAGTGAAGATTTTGATTAAATTGAATCAAAATTTTGTTCTTTTGTTGATAATTATTTTCAAACATGTTTTATGGGTAAAATTTCTTCAAATAGAGCCCATTAATTGGAAGCATCAGGTGTTCCCATTTACAATCAATAAGCTGATAAGATCCTTCTCAGTAGGCCTTCTCTATGACATAGGGGCCTTCCCAAGTGGGTTCAAACTTGCCTCTTATCTTTCGACGGGCAATAATTGGTCTTCTTAAGACTAACATAAGTTCTCCTACTTGGAAAGAGTTAGGGCAGACCAGCTTGTTGTGAGATTGAATCATTTTGGCCTTATACAACTCGAGGTTCTGGCATGCCCATAAGTGACTCTCCTCCAAACCTTCAAGCTCTTTTAACCATAATTTTGCATTGTACTCTGTAGTTATCTTGCTATCCAATGCTATCTTTAGTGATAAGAGTTGAACTTCTAAAGGTAGAAAGGCCGCACCCATACACTAAGGAAAATGGGTAGACTAAGTTGGAGTTCTGGAGGTGCAGGCCCACAAGGCTAAACCAACCCGCTTCCACTACCGCTTGTTATCATCAAGAGTCATCTTTAGTATTTGGATAAGAGTTTAGTTGAATGCTTCTGCTAAGCCATTTGCTCTAGGATAGTAGATGGTGGGGTATCTCCAATCTATATTGGGTCTTTTGGCAAAGCTGTTCATCTTGGTGCTTTTGAATGTAGTACCATTATTGGATATTACTGGTCGAGGCACCCCGAACATATATTCGATATGTTTCCTAAAAAACTAAAGCACATGCTGAGTTGTGACCTCTCTGAGTGGGATTGCCTATGCCCACTTGGAAAAGTAGTCGGTGGCAACTAAGATGAACTGATGACCCTTAGAAGAAGGAGGATCAATCGAACCCACAATGTCAGTTCCCCAACACTCGATTGGCTATGAGGCCAATATAGGGTGTAGAATATTGGGTGGTTGATCTAAGACCACAATGTGTACCTGACAGTGATGGCATCTCCTACCTACATCCATGCAATCTGTAATCATCGAAAGTCGGTAGTATCCTATTCTCTTGATCTTCATCTTCATCTTCGGACTGGATTGATGTGCTCTACATAGACCTAAATGAACCTCGATTATAATGCCATGAGCTTCATATTTATCTAGACAACATAATCACATTTGATCAAAGGACCATCAGAAGAGAGCTCTCTGTTTCACCTGATGGGCTTGTGAGGTAGTTTGCCAATGTTTAAACAGTCTATGAGTGATTGCCTCCAACCTAGCTCCTTGTCCTTATAGGAAATGACAATCTCCCCTTCAAGTGAAAGTCTCTCGGTGAGTTTAGTATCAGTAAGGGATAGGACTTGTCTATTTTGGATCCTTATTGAAATGGACTCATCTTCTGAACATGCCAATTCCTTGGCAAGTTTGGACAAAGCATCTGCTATTGCATTCTCTACTCAGGGAACCTTGTAGATAGTGACTTCGGTGATTTTGGTCAACAACTTCATGGTATTCTCGTGGTAATGATGAAGCTTGGGTTTGAGAACCTTGTAGGACCCGGCAATCTGGTTTATGACCAACTAAGAATCCTCAAAGATGTTGATGCTCTTGACACTGACTGTGATAGCTAACTCTAGATCGACAATCAAAGCCTCATACTCACCTGTGGGATTAAAGATAGTATGAGAATCTCATCACATCTGGAGTTAAGAGAACTATTCCCCCCTATCTTTCCCGGAAGAACATATGTGGTACTTCCCTTTATGAAAAGAAGTCAACCATCAAAATACATTCCCATCAATCATTGTCTCTCCCCAAGTTCATGATTTGTTCAGGGAGAGATCATCATGAAAGTGGAGAATCGCGAGAAAGTGGGTGTACTGTTAAGAAATCCGCTAGTGCTTGTCCTTTTACCACCCAGAGGGGTACAAATATGATATTAAACTACGAAAGGATCATTGACCATCATGCCAAATGTATGAATAGCATTAGTTGAAGATAATTGTAATGGATTGAGCAATACGTAAAAGTAGGGGAGACAATCTCTGGATCGGGAGCCTTCCCCTTGGAAGGTACTGAGTGGGTGCTAGTTTAACGGGTAGTAGAACCATACAGTGTGCTACCACATTACTAGTGGAACTACCACTTCCTTCTTCTTCAAGAAGGGAATCTTAGAATCTAATGGCATGTCAACCTGAATGATTGGCTCCTGCCTGACCATTGTGCTCCTACTAATAATCACGAGGGAGGTCCCCTATCATGTAATCCGGGCCCTCTTAAAACCTTGTCCAAAGTGGATGATGTGGGTGTAGTTAGTGCGGGGAAGACTGGCCTGATCTAGTGCCAGATCCATCCCATGGGAAAAGTTAAACACATATCTCTGTGCAGCCATTGCTATCAATCAAAATTGAAATTGAACTACAACTGAAACTGATGTTGAATGAAAGTCTGCAATGTTGAAAATAAACCTGAATCAGATTCTCTTGCTTTGTTGATTTTGAATTTGAATTTAGAATTTGAACCCATACTCAACATCTTGAAAGTGTTAAGTCGAACTCAAATGATTTAGAGTGGATTTTGAGATTTGATTGGAAAGAGGAATTTTTGGATGTAGATTCTACTTTCAACAAATTTGGATATGTTGAAAATGAGTTCAAATATTTTTGAAGAGATGCTTCCATAGGTTCATATTTGAATTTCAATTTTGATTTTGAGGACCCTTTATTTAACAAATTTGGGTATGTTAAAGTAAAAGGTCAATTTGGTTTTGATTTGAGATTTTTGGAATTTACTCACATAGCAAATTTAGGTATGCTAGGTGAGGTGTTTGAAAACAAAAGGTCAATTTGGTTTTGATTTGAGATTTTTGGAATTTACTCACATAGCAAATTTAGGTATGCTAGGTGAGGTGTTTGAAAACAATTTCTTCTTTTTCTTTGTTTGCTTTATTTTGTGAATCATTTGTGATTTGAAAAATGAAATTCTAATTTAGAAAATTTGGGTATGGTAAATGAGGAAATCTAAGTTAGTTTTATTTTTGGAAATTTTTGAAAATATGACTCTTTGCAAATTTGAGTATGCTAGGAAAATCCTAATGTGTTTCTTTTATTTTTAGAGATTTTGATTTTCAAAAATAGGATCCTTAGCGAATTTGGGTATGCTAAGAAAACCATAATGTGTTTCTTTTGTTTTGATTTTGATTGAAAATGGAGACTTTAATTTTAGCAAATATGGTATGCTAAAATGAAGTTTCAATGTATTTCTTTAATTTTAGAATGGAAATTTCACTAAATTTGAGTATGCTAAATGAAATTCTAAAATGTGTTTCAAAATTTTATGTTTTGATTTTGTTTTGAAAATGAAGACTTCACTGTAGCAAATATGGTATGCTAAAGAATGAAGTCCCAAAGTGTTTCTTTTATTTTGGATTTTATTTTTAAAATGGAGACTTCATTTTAGAAAATGTGGTATGCTAAAATGAGTTCCAATGCATTTCTTTTGTTTTGTGAAATGGAAATTTCACTTTGCAAATTTGAGTATGCTAAATGAAATTCCAAAAATGTGTTTCAAACTTTTGTGTTTTGATTTTGTTTTAAAAATGGAGACTTCACTTTAGCAAATATGGTATGCTAAAGGATGAAGTCCCAAAAGTGTTTCTTTTGTTTTAGATTTTGTTTTGAAAATGGAGACTTCATTTTAGCAAATGTGGTATGCTAAAATGAAGTTCTAATGTGTTTCTTTTGTTTTGGATTTTATTTTGAAAAATGGAGACTTCACTTTAGAAAATGTGGTATGCTAAAATGAAGTTCCAATGTGTTTTAAAATTTTGTTAAATGGAGATTTCACTTAGGAAATTTGAGTATGCTAAATGAAACTCAAAAAATGTATTTTAAATTTTGGTGTTTTCATTGATTTTGAAAAGAGAGATTTCCATTTAACAAATTTGGATATGTAAGATGGAAATAAATTATGTTCCATTTTTCAAATGTGTATTTTCATGTGTGGTTATTGCATTTTGAAAGAGGAAATTCCAACCTAATCATATATGAAAAATGTTAGGTGGTATTTCAAAATAATGTCATTTTTATTTGGAGATGAAATTTTCATTCAATAAATTTGGGTATATTGAATGGAGATGTTCATATGTGCTTTTTGAAAGTTTATTTTTGATTTTAATTAGGAATGAAGCCTCCATTCAATAAATGTGGGTATATTGAATGAAGAGGTTTCATATGTGCTTTAGGAGAATTTATTATTATTTTATTTTATTGGAAATGTAACCTCCATTCAATAAATATGGGTATATTGAATGGGGAGGCTTCATATGTGCTTTTTGAAAATTTATTTTTGATTTTGATTGGAAATGAAACCTCCATTCAACAAATGTGTGTATATTGAATGGAGATGTTTCATATGTGCTTTTTGAAAAGGTGAAAATTCTAACCTAATACATGTGGAATGTGTTGAGTGGAATTTCAAGTTGTAATTTTGCTTGAAGATGTAACATCCACCCAACACATTTGAATGTATTGAATGGAAAAGCCCATCTTTAGATTTTGTACTTTTTCAAAGTTTATGATTGTTAGAATTTTATTTTTGAAAATGAAATCTTCATCAAAATGAATTGAATGAAGAAGTTCATTTGTGCTATTAGAAAACATGAGTGTTGGTTTTATTTTTGAAATGTTTCTACATGTAATAATTGTGGAAAATTATTAGATGCAGCAAAAATATTTTATTAAGTGTATTTTAAAAAAAGTGCTTTTGAAAAGAAAGACTTTTATGAAAGATTTATTTTATCTTTATTTTTGTAATGAACATTTCCTTACCATAAATATGGTAAGGTCTTTGATCATTTTTTTATTCAAATTTTTATTTTCACCCATTGGGAACCTAACGGGGGTTTTAAGACTAACACGAAGTGAGGTCCTAAAACATAAAGATGTTGGCTAACTTAACTTAAGGATAAAATATGCTAAGTACCAACGGAAAGAAAGATAGTCTTGGATTCACAAAAAAAATATAAACTCACTATCAATACTTGGAGATAATGATCATTTACCAAAGATGTAGAAAGGAACCATCCCCAGCGTAGTCGCCAAAAAAATATGTGGTGAAAATATTTTATACAATATCTATGCCTTCATCTATCCCCTTCCCTTTCAAAAAAGAAGGACAAATGAAAATAGAATATATATATATATATATATATATATATATATATATATATATATATATATATATATAGATATATATATATATATATATATATATATATAATACATCTTGTCGGATGCCAGCATTCTATAGATGTTCTTATTAGGATCGGTACAATATTGAGAGGTTGTACTATCTCAAAGATAGAAGTCATCTATAATGGACCTAATCACCTCAATATGGACTCTTAAGGACTATGGGTCTTAATGTAAGATTCTTCCCTACTTTACATGAAAAGTAAAGTAGGTTTATTTTAAATCGAGTTTTTATGTTCTATGGGCAAGCCCCCCATAGAATTACATCTTAAGAAATGGGATTCCTTAGGAATACTCTTGATTATGGTAACTGATCATTGTCTCCAAAGACTTTTAAAGGTAGGACTATCAATCGATTAGTTTATTTAAAAAAAGTTAAGTGGGATCGATCAAGAGGAGCGAGTTATTATCAAAGCTAAATGAAAACAAGTAGGGGATGCTTAAGATATTAGGAAGCCTAGTTAGCATCCCAAACTACCCTATGGTTGGGTTTTATATTTTTTTGAAATTGAATTAATGTGTTTGAGTTGAATTTTTATTAGAATGCTAGGGCTTATGATTTAATGACACAAGATCATAGAATTATCTAAGAGGTGAAAATTTATGCTTATAGCTTGCAAAGGGGAGAAGCAACCTTAGAACCTAAATTTAGGGAGCCTTGGTGAGGGCCAAAAGCATGACCTAAATCTAAGGAAAATGGGTATTTGGTTTACCTCCACAGAGAGACAATAAACCATTGGACTTACAACCCTGGGGTGGCCCAACTAACTCCTCCACGATTTTAAATATGTAGGCAAGTCATATTTTATGCAAGATAGCAAGGTTGTTATTTATAGAATGAGACTAAGTATTTAAACACACACCTAAAGAGACTAGATCATGTAGGACATGAATTCATGACTTAAATTTAATGCAAATTTTCAAATATTTTATTTTCATTTTGGACAATCATTTGACTTAGGCTATAAGATTCTTTATGCCTAATGCATGAGAAATTAGGTTATGGGCAAAATTAGCAAGATAAGGAGGTGTGTTTTCACCATGGCTCTCACATGTTAAGCTAAATTCTCTGGCAAAGGTGGAAGCCCTCCAATTAAGAGTGAAATAAAATGCTTTTATGCATGATGTTAGAAAAGAAAGTACACATCCAGCTAAAAGGTTGCTAATTCTTTTATCTTGATTTTAACTTAGGATTTAAGTGAGGTTATGAGTTGTGTATTTTTAATTTTGAGTTGATTAATTTGGTAGAAGATTTATTTTTCTCTAAGAGCCTAATCGTCATCCAGGTCATACATCAAGCAAGGAAGAAACTAAGAAAATATGTAATTTCTAATACGTAAGCTTGACAAAATATTAAAGATTTTATAAAACTAACACAAAAGAATAAAAAGCTATTTGTGGTTGGGCTCCACCACACAAACCCAAAAATAAATTGGATAGCCAAGCTCTACCCTTATACAACTTAGATTACAAATAAATTAATTACAATTAAGTAAGGAATTCATGTTATGGGGGTCTTCATTTCTTCTTTTCTTCTTTCTTCTTTCTGATTCCTTCTTTTGGATGGTTGGAATGTGGTTGCTCTAAAGGCTTCACATGGTATATAAGATGAAATCTTATGACCAATGCTTATCCTAATCTCCCATAATAATCATTCTAAAGTACTAATTACAAAAGTACATAAAAAGAAAAAGTAAATCTTACTAACACCTGCAAAACTGAGATTAGCTTAAAAAACTATACAAATACCAAGCATGTATATTGGACTTAGCACCCCACACATGGGTAACTAAGTCCACCCAACTTATCGGATTATGCTTAGGGGTATAAGCACCTGCATAGCAAAAGCATTTATATTTTTATTTATTACAACGCCCCTTAAATACAATCCCCTACAGAAGATAATGATTACAATAAATCATCCTATCATTCCCTAACATCCAGACTAAAATAAAATATCAAAAAATAAAAGTAAAGATCAAACCATGCATCTCCCTAACCTAAAGCTAGAAGTAGTGACTTAGCCTAATGTGTATGCTTTAAAAGGTTTAGGTATGCTTAGCTATGGCTTTAAGATTTATATTTCCTAAGTATGAAAATGTTCAACTTAGAGTGTGGTTCAATTTAAGTTATTTAGTTATTATGGGGTTAATTTTATTTTGTATTCTTGATTTGGTTTAGGTGAATCCTACAATTAATTACTAAGTTGTAAAGAGAGGGAAAAGAGAAGAGAACTTCTCTTTCCTTCCCTACCCTAAGTAATTTCTAAAGTAGATTCATGTTTGATTTTGTTTAGTGAATGTTTTATTATGTGTTTTAATTAATCCTAAGTTTAAATCTTCTCTAAACAAGCCTATTTAAAAAAAAGGCATTTTAAGATTAAGTAAAGTAAATTAATATCAGAAAATACACATCACTTCATTTCTTTCTCAACATGTATAACATGCATATGGATGAATCCTAAGCATATTTATACATACAAATGGAAAGGTTTAGCACACCTTAATGATGAATGCTAAGTAGTGTTACTTAAGAAAATTTGGATGCTTTATGATACATGATTTTCATTGAGTAGAAAAGGGGGTATTCTTTTATCCTTTATTTATATGCACATGTGTATGTATGAAAGGCATAAGTGAGTACGATGTCATTGTTAGCACTAGGGGTGTATGGTACAAGACCTAGTTAGGGCTACTTAAAGCCTCACAACCTGGGGGTTATACCACTTTTCCTTAAATACATATGCATGTACAAAGAGATAAATGGAAAAAGAAAGATGCAAAGTTTATGTTTATTTGTTTTGGTTTGTTTATGCAATTTATGTGTATAAATGTAAAGATCCTTCTTAAGTTATAATATGGAAGATGATAAGAGTAGATTGTAAGCAAGTGTTATATTCTTTTAAAAGAACTATACCCTTTGAAAATCATATTCAAATCCATGTTAAGAGGAAAGAAAGGAAGCAAATATAAGACTCATTTTTATATTCACATGCAAGCTTATAAATAAAGTATAAGTAGCATACATTTCAGTTTTAATATTTTATTTATAAGTTTTCAAAATAATTTTAGATCTAATAGTGATAATAGCCATTCATATTTTTTACTTTAGCCAAACATGCAATTTGACATAAAGAAAACATTCATTTTAATTTGATTTTTAAAATGGATGCATGATTTCATATGACATACACATTTAGCATGCTAGGAAAGAAATAAAGTGATGAAAGCAATGTAAACTCATTCACCCTAATTAATTCCTAAAGATAATCCTATGAAATAAGAAAGTTTAAAGTGAATCAAAGTTTGTTTAATGTGATTTTTATTTTGAATTTGCTTTATGTTTGATTTAGGAAATGTGAAAGAATGTTTGCTGGTCCTAACCCATTTCCCCATATGTGAGTTATTTAGTTTGTTCTTAGGATCATTAGATTTTATATATTTTGTTTAGGTTAATGTGAATTAAGTGTGTTAATTATTACTTACCACCTTAGCATACTTAACCAAATAATTATGAGCCAATGGATGTCATAAAAATACACAAGGAATTTAAATCAGGAATTCACCTAGGAAATAAAAGGGCCTAATTTAATTGGCTCGTGATTAATGATTAATGATTAATTAAACTAAAGAGTTTAATTTAAGTACTTTCATAACCTCTCTCACACATGTAAGGTGGATTTTGATTTTCTCAATGTACTTAAGTTATTGAACACCTAAGAACCTACCCAAGATGAATTATTTAATTTCTGAAAAGTTTTAGAATTTTATCAAATTAATTAGGTAGGAATTAATGGATTAATCTTTAATTAAATTTATATTAAGGAAGAAGAAGGGGTTTAAGAAAAAATATCCCAAAATTATTCCCTAAACCTCTTATTCACTTAAACAAACCTTAATTAACTCAATCAAGGGATTAAACCATTGATTACACTTAATTAATTAATTACATTAGAGAGTAATTAATGAATCATAATTACCTAATTAAACATTAATAAATCCCAAGAAAATTAGGGGAGGCAGAGTCATCCCATTAAATACACATAAGAAGTTTGAGAATAATGTGAAATAGAGTAATTAATTCAAAATAACACTAATCAAAATCCCCTAAAATCAATTTTATAATAATCTACATTTAATTATCTTTCATATGTAATTTATTTCATATTTTTCTAATTTTTCTACACTTATATATGAATATTTGAAGATTTCTTGATTAATTAGGTAATTAATCCCTTAATTAAGTAGCTAATCTCATTGGCGCCATGTGGAGGCTGACGTGGCACATGCTTTTCACGTGGTGCAATGAGAGAGGATATTTAAATTATCACATCATAGCGCATCGCGGTGGCTTCGCTTTCTCCCGTCATCCGATCGGATGGACGTTGATCAAGCCCACAATTCTTAAGGGTTAAAATGATGGATTTAAGTGTCTTGATCATGTCCGTCCATCCAAAATGAGCAGATGGAGGCCCGTGATCTATCCCTGATCATTCCTGTGGGAGATGGACACTGTCCATCTTCTAGGCGAAGATTCGAGCTTGATTGAGCTTGGATTGAAATAAAATTCAACCCACACTATCTAAGAATAAAGAGGAAGACATCCAACGGCTAGATTCTCATGGGGTGATACTTCACTTCACAAAGGACCAAGAGGAGATGAAATTATGCTCAGTTTAATGGCATACCTCACCGGAGGCTAACACCGATGCTCGATTCCCTTGAAGTAGCTTGGTTTAGTGGAGACATATCCTTGTTTAAGTTTTGAGGTGTTGAAATTGGATGGATCTTTCTATGGACCAAGCTCACCTTGATATGCTCACGGCCTTGATCAAGAACACTCTTCCCTTTCTTGGAGAACTTGTGTGAAGGCTTGGGTGAACTCAATTGAGTTCCCAGATGAAGCTTGTAGAGTGAATTGGGTTGGTATTGAGTGTGGAGTGAGATTAAATTTGGCTTGAACTCCCCTTGTTCTCAGTTTGAGAAAATTCAAAATTGGAGAAGTTCAATTGGCTTGAGAAAGCTTGGGGGGACTTGGAAATGGTTCCTCTAAGTTCTGTTAGCTCAATCAAACTATAGAGTTTTGAATTCAAGTGGAATTAAAGGGAGTATATCTCCCCCTAGGTGAATCGGACGTCCATGAAGAGCTTTGCCATTTTGATCTAAGACACCTTACTCAATGGGTTGTTTAGGCCATTTAAAGGGGTATGGCATTCAGTTTTTGCCAGAGAAGGAGGGGAGGAGCTTGCCATGTGCTTAATTCAAGTGGAGGAAGGAATCCCATGTGCCTATGTCCATGGGGGTGGTCGATTTTGACCTTGGGTTGGGTTTGGCTGACCCAAACCCAATGGGTCATGTGCACCATGTCCATTAGTGACCATTTGGTCTACTAAGAGGATGTCAAGTGTTTGTGAAAAGGAATTGACCTAATTTTAAGTGATTTTGATTTTAGGTTACCCTATGGCCTAGGAGTAAAATGGTCATTTGACCTTGATTTCAATTTGAATATGTTTGGTATGATTGAAAAATGGGTTAGGCCAAGTTTCATTAAATTTGGAGTTGGTTTGATATGATTTGGCTCATGTTGACCCATTTAGGTCAAAATGGGTCAAGTTGACCAATTGATCAAATTGGGTCAAACCAAGGGTTGGGCCAAGTTCATATGACCATTTGAAATGTTTTGGCATCATTGGTTTATTTCAATTTGATTTATATTTGGATTTGGTTCATTTGATTTCATTTAGGTCAAATGGGTCAAGTTGACCGATTTGACCCATTTGACCTATTTGGGTTAGGTCATGGGTTGGTTTAGATTTGGTTGGTCATTTGAAATGGATTGGTATCTTTATTTCCAATCAATTTGGTTTATATTTGCATTTGGCTCAATTTGACCTTTTACATCAAGTTGGGTTCATGGTCAATTGGGTTAGGTTAGATCTAGTTGGCCAATTGAGGCTTTGGTCAAGTTCAACAATCATTTTGGAATGAACTTGACCCATTGGTTTCAATTTGGCTTAGATCAAGTTTTGACATATTTTGACTTTTAGGTCAAGTTGGGTCAACTTGGGTCAAGTGGCCAATTGGGCTAGGTTAGGCTCAAATGATGACTTGGTCAAGTTCAAATATTGGTCATGAATGAGTTTTGATCAATGGTTTCAATCAATTTGTCCTATGGTGGATTTTGGCTAGTTTAGGTTTCATTTTGGCTAAGTGTTGACTTGGTCAACCCTTAGGTTTGACTTGGTTTGACCAATTTGAGTGATTGATCATCTCATGATGATTGTTGCTCACAATGTGAGGCTTAGGTGGGCTTAGTTCAATCTAATTTGGTTAGGATTAAAATTTGGCTCATAAGGGTACTTTAGGTCACTTTGGGTCAAGTGAGCCTTAGTAGGTCAAATGGCTTGGTCAAAGCTTGATTTGAGTTTGATTGAACTCACACATAGACTTATGATTGAAATATGAATTCATTTGCAAGTGATTTGAAGTCAAATGGATATTGATCCACTTGATAATTTCAAGTTTAAAGTGTGAACATGAGTTTGACTTGGGTTTGATTTTTGAATTGATTTTTGATTTGATGATTGAAATTTATGTTTATATTTGGATTCATGATTGCAGGAATGATTGAATCATGAAGAAAATCAAGAGTTTGGCTTGATTTGAATTTGATTTGGCTAAGTTCAAGATTTTGACTTGAAAGGCTTAGGCTGGATTTTGGTTGAATTTGGATTTGAGTTTTGGATTTAGTTTGGATATTTTAAATTTATATTTCATTTATATTTGTGGATATAAGTAAGAATATAAATGGGTTATGAAAAAATTCCTTGAATTTGAATTAATTTGGAGTTGGTTTTAGGCTAAGTCCTTAAGATGAAATCAAGATGCTTAGGAAAGATTTTTTTAGGAATTTGAATTTTATTTTTGGATTTAGTTTGATTGATTTGAATTTGTATATAATTTATATATGTGAATATAATTGAGAATATAAATGGGTTGTGAGAAACTTTCCTGAATTTGAATTGATTTAAATTTGATTTAGGATTAGCCCATGAGAGGGAATCAAAGGACTTAGGAAATATTTTGAACTTGGAATTTCAATCATAAGCCTCAATCATTAGTTTCAATCATGGGTTTCAATCATGTGAAATTGATTTGGATTTCAAGGAAATCAATTAAGTTAGAATTAATTTAAGCTTTGATGCTAATTTGATTTGGAGTTTGACTTGAACGAAGGAAGTGAGGAATGTTTCAAGCTATAGGGTAGGCAAATTTTCCTAACACCCCTAAGGAATGACTTATTCCTATGGCTAACTATTCTAAGAGTCTAAGGCTAGGTTGAGTGTCCACCTAATCACTAGATGTGTCTTAAGACTAAGGATCTCTTCAAGTCTAAGAGAAGTCCTATGTCAAAGATGGAGGGGTTGAGAACTCATCCTAAAAATGAGATCAACCTAGGCCAAATCAAGAGAGAAAGGGGTGTCCTTCCATAAATGGCTCTCACAGGTTAAGCCTTTATTCTCTAGCACAGATGGAAGCCCTCTCTTGACAAGAGTGCAAGAATATGACATGCAAAATATTATACATTTATTCATCCAGCTAAGGGGTTGCTAAAAATTTTTATTATCTTGATTTAATTCTTAGGCTTTTATGTGAGGTTATGAGTTGTTAATTGGGATAAAAAAATTAATTTTATACTTAAAGCCTATCTCATCTAGGTCACACATTCAAACATCAACCATGAAGAAACTAGGAAAAACATGTAATTCTAGTGCGCAATCTAAACATAACATAAAATAATTTTTATAGACTACCATAAAAGAATAAATGACCAATGCGTCGGGTTTCGTTGTACACCCTGAAAAGAGAAAAAAAAAGATGGGTAGCCAAGCTCTACCCTTATACAACCCGGATTACAAAAATAATACATTCTATGGGGGTCTTCTTTTCTTCATTTCTCCCTTCTTTTCATTTTGATTTGATTTGCTCCATAGGTATCACAGGGCACCCCAAGGACTAGGCCTTCTGGTCACTGCTCATCCCAATCCCCCATAACACTAATCCTAATTCCTAATGCAAAATTACATTAAAAATAGAAAAAGTAAATCTAGCTACACCTGCAAAATAAATGTTAGCTAAACACACCATACAACCCAAGCAATTATATGAATAATTTAGACTTAGCACCCCACATATGGGTAACCAAGGCCACCTGTCTTAACATTGGTTATGCTTAAGGGCTAAGCAATCTGCACAGCAAAAATATTTATATTTTTATTACAACTGCTCCTTAAGTATAACCCCCTGTAGAAAATATGATTAGGCTAATAACAGTCTAACATATTGTCTACGAAACATATACCCTAACATCTAGTCTAAAACATTACATCACAAAACAAAACACAACATCACACATACACTGCCCTAACTTAGCACTAGAAGTGGTGACATAGTATTCTAATATGTGTGCTTGAGGCTTGTGTGGTATGTCTTAATTAGGCATTAATGTTGAAGTTTTCTAAGTGTAAAAGAATTCAATTTAACATGGAATGTTGGTTTCACTTTAAGTTGTTTAGTTGATTTTGTAAGTTTTAATTTGTCATTGATTTGGTTCCATAAAACCCTACACTAAACATCTAAGTGTTATAAAGAGCAGAAAGGGGATTGCCCTCTTTCATCCCTCCCTTAAGTCATTTTCTAAAGCATGTTACTATGACTTAGTTTCCTTAAGTGAATGGTTTATTATATGTTTTAATCAGTCCTAGGTTTGGATTCACCTTAAATATCTATGTTCAATGTGAAAGGCTTCTTACGAATAATTAGAATGAATTACTATCACATGACACATGTTCATTCATTTCTTTTCATCACATGTAACATGCACATGATTGGATCCTAAGTATACCTACAAATACAATATATCTTAGCACACTTAGATGATGAATTTAATGAAGTATATTTGAATTTATATTTCATTTAATTAGATTAATATGAATTCATGTATATTTTAATGTAAAAAGGAGACTTTAATCCATTAGCTACATGTACACTCAAATATATAAAAATTTTAAGCAGGTATGTCGCCATTGTTTCGCACAAGGGGAGTGAGGTAAAGACCTCCTTAAGGCTACTTAAAGTCGTGCGTCTACAGGATGTCCAGACTAATATATCCACTATTCTCATATACATATAAATGTATACACAATTATAAGAATGAAGAGTCATGTAAAAGAAGAAATTAATTTGATTGAATTATGACTTTATATTCATTAGTCACATTGCACATACATATGTGTAAGAGATATGAGTAGATGCCATTATTTCATATGGGAGTGAGGTAAAGACCTCCTTAAGGCTACTTAAATCCTTGCATCCTCGGGATTCCTAATATACCACTCTTCTTATATACATATGAATGTACAATTAACCATAAGAAGAAGAAGTCATGCAAAATGTTGTGTTTGATTCGATCATATGATTTACATATGAAATATAAAATTCTTTCTAAGCCTTAGCATGGACATACATAGGAATGGATTTGGACAAATGTTGTGTTCTTTTCAAATGAACTATACATTGTAAATCTTATGTAAGCCCATGCAAAGTAAAGAGAGAAGACTTCATACCACATATCTTAGATAATAAACAAATGCAAACCTGTTGACCTCATTTTTAGAATGAGCTCTCAACCCCTCCATCTTAGACATAGGACTTCTCTTAAACTTTAATAGTTCCTTAGTCTTAAGATACATCTAGTGATTTGGTGAACACTCAACCTAGCCCTAGAGACTTAGAAGAGTTGCCTTAGGGATGTTATGAAAATTTGCCTACCCATAGCTTGAACCATTCCTCACATTCCTTCCTTCAAGTCAAATTCCAAATCAATCTTATTTGATTTTCTCCAAACTCAAATCAATGCTACATGATTGAAATACATATTGAAATCCATGTTTGAAATCCATGATTGAAATCCATGATTGAAATCTATGATTGAAACCCATGAATGAAATTCCTAAGTCCAAATCTTTCTTAAGTCCTTAATCCTCTTTTAAGGACATAGCCTAAACCATGATCAAACGAATTTAAACTCATGAGATTTTCTCCTAATTCCTTTATATTATCATTTATATTCACATATATAAATGAAATATAAATTAAAACCAATCAAATTAAACTCAAAATTCAAAATAAATTCATAAAATTTTTTAAGTCCTTTAAATTTTCCTTCATGGACTTAGCCAAAATCAACTCTAAATCAATTCAAATTCATCGGATTTTCTCATAACTCATATATATTCTCATTTATATTCACATATATAAATAAAATACAAATACACATCAATGAAATCAAATCCAAATTTTAAATTCCAAATTTAAAATCCTTTTGAAGTCCTTAATTTCCCTTTTAAGGACTTAGCAAAAATTATGATCAAATCAATTCAAATTCATAGGATTTTCTCATAACTCATTTATATTTTCATTTATATTCACATATATAAATGAAATATAAATATAAATCAATCAAATCTAAATCCAAAATTCAAATCCCTACTCAAAAATTTCCTAAGTCCTTTAAATTCCTTTTAATGGACTTAGCCTAAATCATATTCAAATCACTGCAAATTCATCAAATTTTCTCATGACCCATTTATATTGTCATTTATATTCACAAATTAAATGAAATATAAATTTAAACAATCAAAAACACTTCCAACAATCAAACTTAAATCCACTCAAAATCCAACCTAAGCCTTTCAAGTCAACTTAGCCAAATCAATTTCAAATCAAGCCAAACTCTTGATTTTCCTTCATGATTCAATCAACCCTACAATCATGAATCCAAATATAGATACAAACTTCAATCACTTAACCAAAATCTAATCCAAAAATCAAACCCCAAATCCATTCACATTCTTCCTTTGAATATGAAATTGTCAAATGAATCAAAACCCATTTGACTTCAAACCACTTGCAAATGGATATATATTTCAATCATAAGTCCATATACAAGTTCAATCAAACTCAAATCAAGCTTTGACCAAGCCATTTGACCCACTTAGGCTCACTTGACCCAAAGTGACCTAAAGTACTTATGAGCCAAATTTAATCCTAACCAAATTGGATTGAATCAAACTCACGCCTCTCATCATGATCAACAATCATCATGATGATCAATCAATCAAATTAGGTCAAACCAATTCAAGCCTAATGGTTGACTAAATCAACACTTAGCCAAAGTAAAACCCAACATAGCCAAAATTCATCATAGGCCAAATTGATTGAAACCAATGATCTAAGTTCATTCATGAATGTTTGAACTTAACCAAGTCAACATTTGAGCCTAACTAGCCCACTTGATCACTAAGATTGACCCAACTTGACCTAAAGTCAAAATGTGTCAAAACTTGATCTAAGCCAAATTGATTGAAACCAATGGGTCAAGTTCATTCCAAATCACTTGTTGAACTTGACCAAATCCTCAATTGGCCAACTAGACCAGCTAATTGACCTTGAACCCAACTTGACCTAAAGGGTCATGTTGAGCCAAATTCAAACTTAACCAAAATTGATTAGAAATAAATATACCAATCCACTTCATATGACTAACCAAACCTAAACCTACCCATGACCTAGCTCAAATAGGTCAAATGGGTCAAATTGGTCAACTTGACCCATTTGACCTAAATGAAGTCATACGAGCCAAACGCAAAACTAAACCAAATTGAATGAAACCAAAGCCACCAAAACATTTCAAATGGTCATATGAACTTGACCCAACCCTTGGTTTGACCTAATTTGACCAATTAGTCAACTTGACACAAGTTGACCCATTTTGACCTAAATGGGTCAACATGAGCCAAACAATATCAAATGAACTCCAAATTCAATGAAACTTGGCCAAACCTATTTTCTCAACATACCCAACATACTCAAACTCAAAAATCAGCCAAATGACTATTCTACCCCTAGGCCATAGAACAAATTTTGGTCAAATCTATGTGGAATTTGGTCAAGTCCTCTTCATACCAACTTGATACCTTCCTAATATGTCAAGTAGACCCTATGGAGGGTGGTGCACCCAACCCAATGGGTTTGGGTCAGCCCAAATTGATAATAGGCCAAAACTGAGTACATGGCTTCAAATTGGCCAAATGGAAAACCTCCCTCCACTCAATTTGAAGTACATGAGAGGTTACCAATCCACTCCTTAGCCCAAACTGACCATGTGCAAACTTCTAACAGCTCAAACATCCCTTTCAATCTTGGAAATTGGATCAAAATGGAAAACAATGCTTATCCGATTTCCATGAGGGAGATATACTCCCCTAATTCAATTTCACTCATGCTCACTCGATTGAGGTCAAAGAGTCATAAGAAGCATTCTTGAGTGTTCCTTTCCTTGAAGAGATTGAAATTTCCATTCTCACATCATCCTTGAAAATAGGGAGCTCCATGATCCATACTTTCTCCAAATTCAAATCAATTCAATTCTGCACACTCCACCAGCCAAGTCGAGCTTGCCTAAGCTCTCTCTCAAGTTCCAAAGGTAAGGGGAGGTCTAATTCCATCAAAGTCATGAGGGAGCTAAGGCGGGGTTGGTCCATAAAGCAATCTACTCACCGCTAATACTTTCACCACACCTTCGTCTCAACCAGATGAAGCTCCTCCAAGGAATCAGCTGATCACCTCGTGAGGTTTGCATTTTCGATCACTAAACTTGGTGTTGGTCCTTTGTGAAAGAAATTTAATGGCATGAGTTTCAACCATTGGATGTGATCTACATTTGATGATGGTGTGTAAGATTTTCCAATCAAGCTCAATTGAGCTTGGATCTTCTCTAGAACATGGAAGGCCTTTATGGTTCAGAGAGCTTGGTAGGGGTGAATCTCTGGCTATCCATCCATGCATTTTGATGGATGACCGAGATCAAACACACACTTAGATCTAATTTAATCTCCATGAATCCTTTAATCTCAATGATCCTCGATAGATCGACTAGCTGAAAGTGTAGCCACACGGCCGAATGCAAAAACACTTAAGTAACCACTCACGGGTTGACACGTGGAAAGTGCATTTGATCAGGGCCTATGTGTCATGTTATGGAGATTAGGGATTTAATTAAGATTTATTTAATTTATAATTAATCACCTAAACTAAAAAAATTCATATCTTTCTAAAGAAAAATTAAAAAAATATGAGGTAAATTGCCACTAAAAGATAATTCAATATAGAATATTTTAAAATTGGTTTTAATGGATTTTAGATTATATCTTTTTATGATTTTGGGTTTTATTAGAAATATTAATCTTCCTAATTAATCCATTGATTAATCTCAAACTTCTTGGGTTGGGGGATGACTTTTGCCTCCCCTAATTTTCTTGGGATTTATTGGTGGCTTAATTAGGGGAATATCTAATTCATTTCCTAATTATCCTCTTTATATAATTAAAGATAATTAAGGGTTTTATTAGTCTTTTAATCCCTTAATGAAGTTGATTAAGGCTTGATCCAATGAATACTAGGTTTAGGGAATAATTTTGTGGCATTTCCCTCAGCTATTCCCTAACCCCCCTTTTCTTTCTTAATCCTATTTTAATTAAGGGCTAATTCATTAATTACCCTCTTAATTAATTTCTAAAAATTCTAAAATCTTCTAGAACTGAATTAATATACTTTGAGTACATGTTTAGGTGTTCAAGAGCCTAAGTTCAATTAAGGAAATCAAAACTCAACTCATATGTGTGAGGGGTGTTTTGAAATTACTTAAATTAAACCTCTTAGCTTAATTAACCATTAATCATGAGCCAAATTGCATTAGGCCCTTTTCTTCTTAGGTGCATTGCAAAATTAAATTCTTTGTGAGGTTTTATGTCATCTCATTGGCTCATAATTATTTGGTTAACTATGCAAAGGTGGTGTAGGTAAGGGTTAATTAACATGTTTAATTTATACCTTAACCTAGTCAAAGTATAAAAATGAATCTAATCATCTAAAAATTAAACAAAAATGTTAAACACATGTGGGAATGGGTTAGAAACAACAAACTCAATCCACATTTTTAAAATTAAATCAAATTCAAAATCAAATAAAAATCATACTAAATGAACTTTGATTTACTTTAAGCATTCTTGTTTCAAAAGATTATCTTTAGGATTAAATTAGAGTGAATGTGTTTACATGCTTTCATTGCTTTAGTTCTTCCCCAGCATGCTAAATATGTATGTCATGTGGTTTCATGCATCCATGCTTTTCAAAAATAAAATTTAAAATAAAAAATGTTTACTTTATGTCAAATTGCATGTGTTGGCTAGAAAGAGTATGAGTGGCAATTATCACTATTAAATTCAAATTATTTTCAAGATATATGAATCAATTATCAAAACTGAAAGTGTGTTACTTATATCTTAATTATAAGTTTGCATGTGAGAAAATATAAAGATGTGCTTAGTAGGTTCTTCTCTTCTCTTTAGTAGTTTTGAATAGATTTGCAAGGTATGGTTCATTTGAAAAGAACCTAACACTTGCCTAATTCCATATCCTATTCATTCTTATGCTATCACTTAAGAAGGATACCTATGCTTGCACATATAAATTGCATAAACAAAATAAATCAACTAATAAAATTTTTTGCATTCTTTCTTTTCCATTCATTTCTTTTGTACACATGTTTGTATTTAAGGAAAGTGGTATATTAGTCTAGACAATCTTAAGATTGCAAGGCTTTAAGTAGCCCTAAGTAGGTCTTGTATCTTACACCTTTGGTTAACAATGGTGTTATACTCACATTTGCCTTTCTTACCTTCATGTGTGCATGTGAAAATTGGATAAGAAATCCCTTTTCTACTTAATGAAAATCATGCATCATAAACTTTCAAATTTTCTTAAATGAATTACTTAGCATGCATCATAAAGTGTGGTAAACATTCTCATTCATGTGTATAGATATGCTTAGGACTCATTCATTTGCATGTTATACATGTTAGGAAAGAAATGAAGTGATGTATGTTTTGTGAATTTAGTTCATTTTATTTAATCATAAAATGCCTTTCTTTTTGAATAGGTTTATTTAGAGTTCATCTAAACTTAGGATTAATTAAAATATATAATCAAAATATTCACTAAATAAAACTAAAAAACATGAATCCACTTTAGAAATTACTTACATTAGGGGTGGAAAGTTCTCTTCTCTTTCCCTCCCTTTATAACTTAGTAATTAATTATATGACTCACTTGAACTTAATCAAAATATGAAATAAAATCAATCCAAAATAATCAAATCACTTAAATGAAACCCTCCTCTACGTTGAACATGCTTCACATTTAGAAAATTTTAACTTAAAACCATAGCTAAGCATACCACACAAACCTCCAAAGCACACACATTAGGCTAAGTCACCACTTCTAGCTTTAGGTTAGGTGGTGCATGGTTTGATGCTTGCTTTTATTTTGTGATATATGTTTTAGTTTTTATGTTTGAATGTATGTGCGTAGAATGAATAGTAGGGCGATCTTAGCCTAACCATTATCTTTTGTAGGGGATTGTGCTTAAGCGGTGTTGTAATAAATAAAAATATAAATGCTTTTGCGCAGTGCTTATACCTAAGCATAATCCAATATTAGTGGACTTAGTCACCCATGTGGGGTGATAAGTCCAATATACATGCTTGGGATTTGATGGTTTGTTTAGCTAACCTTTATTTTGTAGGTGTTAACTAGATTTACTTTATCTTTTTCATGTAATTTTTGCAATTAGCATTTTGGAATGATTATTATGGGGATTAGGATGAACATTGGTCTTAAGATCTCATCTTATGCACTATGTGAAGCCTTTGGAGCATCCACCTTCCAACCATCCAAAAGAAGGAACCAAAGAAGAAAAAAAAAAGAAGAAGAAGAAGAAAGAAGAAAAGTAGAATCAAAGAAATGAAGCTTGAAGACCCCCATAATAATGAATTCCTTGCTTAATTATGTTTAATTCATTTGTAATCCGGGTTGTATAAGGGTAGAGCTTAGCTATCCAATTTATTTTTTGGGTTTGTGTGGTGGTGCCCGATCACAATTGGCCTCTTATTCTTTTGGATTTAGCTTTATAAATTGATTGATGATTTGTTTAGCTTATGCATTAAGTGGAATCATTTTCCTAGTTTCTTCCTTGCTTTATGCATGACTTGGATGTGGATTAGGCTCTTAGGGAAAAATAAATCTTTTACCAATCTAATAACTCAAAACTAAAAATAAAGAACTCATAACCTCACCTAAAGCTTAGCTAAAATAAAAAAGATAAAAGAATTAGCAACCCTGGGATGAGTACTTTTACAACATCATGCACAATACATATTATTTTCACTCATGATTGGAGGCTTCCACCTTTGCCGAGAAACTTGGCTTGACCTTTGAGAGCCATGGTGGAAACACACCTCCTTCTTGCTAATTTTGGCCAATACTCATTTCTCATGCATTAGCATATGAATTCTATTAGCCTGAGTCAAAATGATTGTCCAAAAATAAAAATAAAATGAAATCTAAATTGCATTAGATTTAGGTTATTTAAAGTATACCCTTACATGATCTAGTCTTTTTAGGGAGTGAGTTTAAGGACTTAGTATCTTTCTAAATAAATCATAGCCTAGCTATCTTGCATAAAGCATATGACTTGCATACATGAGTTTAAAATTGTAGAATGAGTTAGTTGGCAACCACCCCAAAGGCAGTTCAAGCAATTATGGTTTGTCTTCTAGAGACAAACCAAATTATCATTTTTTCCTTAGATTTAGATTGTGCTTTCGGCCCTCGCCAAAGCTCCCTAGATTTAAGTTCTGAGGTTGCTTCTCCCCTTTATGGGCCATAAGTATAAATCCTCATCTCTTAGACATTTTTATAATCTTGTGTTGTGGAATCATAAGTCCCAAATTTCTAATGAAAAATTTAACTCCAACATATTAAATTAATTTCAAAAATGTAAAGCCCAACCATAGGATAGTTTGAGATGTTTGCTAGGTTTCCTAGCATCGTGGACATCACCTACTTATCTTCATTTAGCTTCGATAATAACTCACTCTCTTTGATCAATCCCATTTGCTCTTCCCAAATAAGCTAATCGATTGATAGTCTTACCTATTGAAATCTTTGAAGATGACGATCATTTATCTTAATCGAGAGTATTTCTATGGGATCTCATTCTTTAGAATGTAATTAACTATGGGGGCTTGCCCCTGTAGGAAACTTAATAAACTCGATTTAAAATAAAGCTTACTTTACTTTTTCATGTAAAGTAAGGGAAGAATCTTTGGTATATATGCAAACCAGTATCCTTAGGAGTTCTTGTTGAGGGTGGTGACTTCTATCTTTCGAGATAGTACACCTCTCCTCAATATCATACTTGATCACCCTCAATAAGAACATCTGTAGATCTACACGGTGTCCAAAAAAGGCGTATATTTTTATTTTCATTTATCCTCTTTCAAAAGAAGGATAGATGAAGGCATGAATTTATTTTCATCACAAAAATCATAAATGTTTCATAATTAGCATCACTCCATAAATGATTTATACACTTTTGAAAGTAATTTTTGATTTAATAGTGATAATAGTCTAGCATATTTTAAATTTAAGTCAACACATGTAATTTGGCATAGAAGAAATCATTTTTTTAAATTAATTTTGAAAGAGATGAAAGAATTATCATATATGGATAACAACATTTAATATGATTGGAAAGATATAAAAGAACATAAGCACATGATTTCATTCAATCTAATTAAATTCTAAGGGCAATCATTTTAAATAATATCATTTAAAACAAACTAATATTTCTTAATGTCATTCTGATTTCAAGTTTGATTTGATTTAAGAAATATAAAAAGTGGTTTGTTAATCCTATTCCATGCCCCATTTTGTGATTTAATTTGGTTTAATAAGGAATAATTAAGTGAATTTTATGAATTAATTAAGTTGGATCCTTAATTAAATCAATTAATTATTTATGCTTCTTTAATTTGATTAACCACTTAATTATACACCATAAATGACATGAACATGAGGAAATAAGATTGCAATGCTCTAAATAACCTAATGCAATTGGCTCATAATTAAGGATTAATTAAGTTAAAAAATCTAATTAAGTACTTTTATGATTCTCCCATACTTATGGGTTAATCATAATTTCATTAAAGGGTCTTTATGTTGTTAAACACATAAAGAGAAACCCTTAATTTGATTGTTCGTATTTATGGTTTGATTTGATTTGATATATTTGAATTATTTAGTTAAATTGATTTGATTTGATTAGTGTTTGTTATATTTGTTTTGTATTGTTTTACCTTCATGTAATTTGATTGATTAATTTTTAATTAGATGTTTTGACTGAGTTAAATCTTGATAATTCAATATCCTTTTAAATTAATATCTAATGAAGTTTAAGTTTGTTTAAATCAATGTGTTTTGGATTAATTAATTTTTAATTAGATATTCTGATTCAATTAAATATTAATAATTCAATATTCTTTTAAATTAATATCTAATTCTTTTCTCTCATTATAATTATGTGATTTGATTTTATTTTACTTCATTTGATTATAGTTCATTTATTTGTAGTTTGATTGGATTAAATTAACTGAGATTTTATTTTGATTTTATTTGAGTTTGATTCTTTGTAATTAGAATTTTATTTTAAATCTCATCCATTTATCATGTTTATCAAAGTTTGGTTTATATTTTGATTTCATACATTGGATAGTTAATTAGTTTATCTTATTTAAGTAGGTTGAATGAGATTTTATTTGATTACATATTAAATTGATAAGAGTCTTTCTTTATTTGATTTACATTAATTTGATTAGCTTTATTGATCTATGGGTTTACTTAGGTTCAATGTGATTATTAGTTTAATTAAGAATATGTTTAGGTTTATTACTAAATTAAATAAGGATTTGTTTAATTTTTAATTCTATTTCATATTTGTTTAGATTGATGATGTAATTAATGACTTAATGATTTAGGTTTAATTTAGGATTTGATTTTAATTGCACTTATGTTTGATTAAGCTTAAGTTTAATATGATTAATTTGATTAAATTAATTAATTTATTTAAGAGGTGTGATCAAATATTAAATTAAATAAAGATTTGTTTAATTTTTAATTTGATTTCATATTTATTTAAGATAATGATGTAATTAATGACTTAATGATTTAGGTTTAGTTTAGGATTTGATTGGCATTTAATTTAATTTTAATTATGTTCAAATTTATGTTTGATTAAGCTTAAGTTTAATATGATTAATTTGATTAACTTAATTAGCTTACTTAAGAGGTGTGATCAATTATTAAATTAAATAAAGATTTATTTAATTTTAAATTTTATTTCATATTTATTTAGGTTAATGATGTAATTATTGGCTTAATGATTTAAGTTTAAATTAGGGTTTGATTGGCATTTAATTGCATTTTATATTTCATTAAGCTTAAGTTTAATATGATTAATTTGATTAACTTAATTAGTTTATTTAAGAGGTGTGATCAAATTAATTAATAGATTAATTAAGTGTTTGATTTGAATTAATTTTAATGTGATTTATAAAGTTAATTTGGTTCATTAAGATGATGGATTAATTCATTAAGTTTGCATTAATTAAATGTTTAATTAATTAAGTTTGATTAAAGGTAATTAAATTTTTAAATCATTAGATTAATTAAAAGTTTATTTAATTAAAGATTAATGACTTAATTACTCATATATGACTTATTTGATTTGATAGTTTTAATTAAGCATTTACTTAAATTTTATTGATTAAAGGGTTATCATTGTTATTATCATTTGATTAGATTAAGTGATTTAATTATTTATTTCTATTTCAATTAAACTTGATTATTTATAATCAAAGTTATGTTTGAATTTCATTTATGTTTAATTTAGTTGTTAGGTTTATGTATTAATGGCTAATTAATCATCTTATTCAAAATGGATTGATTTTAAATGTGATTTAATCATATCTTAATTAAGTTTACTTTAGCTTTATTTGGTTTAATTTGATTAATATCAAATAATTATGTTGAATTTGTTTATTAATCAATTTAGTTTTTTAGTTTATTTAATGATTAATTAATATTTAATTTCTTTTAATTTGTTAAGTAGTTTCATATGATTAAGATTTAATGCTTGATGTAGGTTAGACAAGATTAGTTTGGTTTTATTTCAAAGTTTCATTGATTTATTCAATTATGAGTTTGATTTAATGATCTCATCATTTAACTAAATTTCATTAACTCAATTAGGTTTAGTTATGTGTAAATTTAATTTCATTTGAGGGATACATTATACTTTTTTGGTTTAAGGTTCGGTTACCAATCATTTGGGTATTACATCATTTCTGATTTTAATTTGGTATTTAAATGAATTTTAGAATATATTTTAATTAATTTCTTAATTAATTTAACTTTAATATTAAGCATTTGTTTGGGGATTCAGGAAATCACATTATTTTCTTAAGAGTTCTAGATGTCAAGTGAAGTGATTTAAGTTATTTTGAAGATTTTTTGTAATTTTATGGATTTTTATTGGTTTGTTCTATTAAAATGGATAATCTGAACATCAAAATTTAATTTCTCCCAATCCAGAAGTCCTTTTCACTTGAGATTTTTATGATAGGTGTGCCTTAACTATTATTTAATTCTATGTAAATTTTAATTCAATCAGACTTGTATTTTTAGAGTAATTAATGAAATTTGATTTTCACTAAAACTTAAATTAAGTTGAAACCATTTATTAGAATTTGGAGATTTTTGGTTCATTGGATTCCTCTTAGAAGTATGGATTTAACGAACCTTTATTTATAATTTTTCCTTAAGTATTTTATTTTTTATAAATTTTTAAAGTTTCAAGACACTTAAATAATTTTTAAAATAAAAAATAGGTGATTTTCCCACTTAACCGCACCAGGTCGGCGAAAATCGTGCCACATGACACTACATGACTTGGTGATGCTATCCCGCATGGAACGCGACACCACATGGCTCGGTGAGCTGCCTTGATCTTCGTCGATCGAAACGGCGAAAAATTATGCGATGAGGATCGCGTCGTGGATCGTGTGGACCATCCGCCGTCGACGGTGGATTGATCGTGATCTGGATCACATGACTCACGGATCCGAATTGCGTGAACACAGATCTAAACTGCGTGATCTAAGCCATCTGGTCCCTTAATGGTGGGATCAGACGGCTGGCGGGAAAAGCCGACAGAATGTTATTCATCCGATTAGACTCATTTTTGTGGTGATTTTCACCGAAAAACTTTCTAATTCACACGGGGATGATATAAAATGAAAAATGCAAGTACAATCTAAGGAAATTTTCTAAAATTGAGCAAAAATCATTACAAATAATAGATCATATGGACGGTTATGGTTTTATGAAATTACCTCATCGTGGATGGTTTTCGACGGTAGTGATGATCCGAGCATTCTCTTGAGTGGAAGAAGAAACTTTGGAATGAGTCTAGACCTCCGCCTTTACTTCAGAATGATGTGTCTTTCGATGCTTGCCGTTGTCTCACTAAATCAACCCGATTTTGGTGTTTCTAGCCTAATAGAGATGGGGAAATGGTTGTTGGTTATTTTGGGGAGCTCTTGGGGGCTGAATAGTGGTGGGAGGAAGAGGAATGAAGCCTCATTTTTCCCTCCTTTAATAGTGGCTGAAAATCCTCCTTTATTTGAATTTTTGGCTCTAAACTGTTAGCATTTTGCTTGGGGTGGTTGGAATGGATGATGGATTGATTGAGGACTTTAGATTTTTGCTCCAAAGTCCTCTTTTACTGCCATATGATCAGCTCTATTGAATAAAAATATTGGGGAGGAGTTGAATGCTTGTGATGGGTAGAATTAAATGAGAAATGGTGGAATCCTATGTAGGGGAGGATCAATGAGAGATTTAATTAGGTTGGGTTGATTTTGGGCTGATCCTAAATGGGTTTGGGTCAGGTTTGATCAGCCCCCAATGGGTCATGGCTTGGTTTCAAGGGATTTGATCAATTTGGATCATATTGGGTCATATCAGGCTAAGTTGACCAATTGGTCAAATTTAGTCAAACCAAGGCTTAATTTGGGTTTAAATGATGATTTCAAGAATTTTGGTATTATCAATTTGAATTAATTTGGCTTAAAATTGATTTTGGCTCATTTGGAATCAAATGGGTCAAATATGTCAGATTGACCAAAATTGGCCAAATTTGGTTATGGGTTGATTCATGTTAGAATTAGAAGATTGAATGAGTCTTTGGATTTAATCAATTTGGCTAAATCAATTTGAAAAAACAAATTTTAAATCAAGAAATTATGAGAATTGAATGAATCAAGCAATTTTGGTATCAACTTGATGGACCCAATTGTCTTGGTATGGGTCAATGATCATTAATTTTGGATTGATTTAAATCATTGTCTTTAATTAATTTGATGTGGGATGAGTTTTGGGTAGTTTTGGTTCATTTGGGCTAAGGGTTGACTTGGTCAAATGACTAAGTTGACTTGGTTTGACTCAATTGATTGCAATTGATCATCATAAAGAGATCAACAATCATGGTGGATGATTTTGGTGAGCTTAGTTCAATCCAATTTGGGTTGGATTGGAAGTTGGCTGAAATGGGTCCTTTAGGTCACTTTTGGTCAAGTGGACCTAAGTGGGTCAATTGGTTTGATTTTGGTTTGATTCAAGTTTAGTTAAACTTCTATATGAGCCCTGGATTGAAATATAAATTCAACGGAAATCAATTTGGAGTATAAGAGATTTTGGATCATTTGAAATTTTCAAGTCAAAAGGGCTAGGTTGGGTTTGACTTGGGTTGGCAACGATTTGAATTGATGATTGTAGGTTTCATTTATATTTGGGTAGATAATTGAATGAATGATTGACTAAAGAGAAAATCCATTAGTTTTGATTTGATCTGGATAAAATTTGGCTAAGTCCAAAGAATTAGCTTAAAGGGTATAAATTGGATTTAGGTTTAATTTTGGATTTGGTCTTGGGGTTTGAATTTGATTATGGGTTTCAATCATTTGGAGTCAATTTTGGGATATGGATTTGGAATTTGGATTTGAATTTGAGGTTTGGTTTGAGATTTGAATCTGGGTTTGATTTGAGAAGGTGTATATGGAGTGGGTTTAGGCTATAGGATAGGTGATTTCCTTAAGTCCTAAGGCATAGCCTAATCTTATGATTAACCCTTCTAAGTCTCTAGGCTTAGGTTAAGTGTTCACCTTATCACTAGAAGTGTGGGATGATACTGGAATACTGCCAAAATTCTGTTGGATTTTATATTGACAAAATCTCAAATAAATTAGTTTAAATTAAAAATTCTAAGTTAATTTAAAATTTTAATTTGAGTTCGCTAAATTTTGAAGTAAACAAAATTATCAAAATTTGACTCCAACTGAAATCAAGAGTTAGTCAACTTCTCTCAAATGAATAAACATCTCTCATTCAATATTTGAATTATCTTGGATTTCATGTTGAGATAATTAAAAGAAAATTTCAATCATTTTTTAAGATTGAAATATACAATATATGGAAATATATTCAGATACTCGATCATGAAGTGATTTAAATGAGTTGGATATTTTGGTGATAAACATAAGCTTTGCATTTCATTTCAATCAATGTGAAAGATGATCCATTTGAATATAAAATCAATGCACAAGAAATCCCTTTGGAATTAAGATATAGTCTTCAAATATAATACACTCC
Organism: Cymbidium sinense; assembly: GCA_021442155.1. Taxonomy (NCBI): domain Eukaryota; kingdom Viridiplantae; phylum Streptophyta; class Magnoliopsida; order Asparagales; family Orchidaceae; genus Cymbidium; species Cymbidium sinense. The sequence continues at coordinate 60,430,284 of CM038233.1, forward strand.
AAGTAAATTAAAGAAAATCAAAGGATTCATAAGAGATTCTTAATGAAATTTAAGGATTGCTAATAAGCATAATCAAGGAATTCTTGATAAATATTTGAAACATATTATTCATCTCATTAAATACTTGAATTGGATTAAGGAGAAATTGAATAGAGTTTATGCTGAGTTTGAGAATTGTCAATATATATGAACGAGAGTCTATTGAACATTCAAAGGCTAATCAACTTTGAATAAAAGAAAATAATTAAATGTTATTCCAAATGATCTAATAATATATTAGATCAATTTATAATGCCTTCTACACCATCAAACCCATAATATTCAAGTACAAGGGGGCATAAGGCACAATTTGAAAATTTTAAATAAATACATCACCATATCTGCAATTCTTTGTACAAGCAGATAGAAGGTGATACTAAATTAAATTTTTCATGAATTATGGAGCTTCTTTCAATCCAAAAATTAAAGAATTTTATTCTAATTATGATTTTCAAAGTCAATGACTTTATTAATTAGATGAAATTACCTAAGCTATAAATACCTCCATATGCTCGGACATAGAGATTTAAATTGTAAATTTTAATGTTTGAAAATGCTGCACATGCTAATTTGGAATTAAATGAAAATATGAAATTAATCTCATGATTTAGAAACAAAATAATTTGAATTATTAAATACCAGCATGGGCCCCGACACTACGCTGAATGCTTAAATTTAGTGTTTGAGGATCGCGTTGCTTAGTTTGGTCTTAGGATTGGGTTAATGAAATCTAAAAATACAATTATTATAAGAATTTTAGCTTATTGAAACATCTGAGAAGCTAATTCTATCATATGACAGTAGATCTGATCCTTTATTATTAAACTAATAGGGCCGACATGATCTAAAATAATAATTAAATGAGCAAAATAATACATCTACCCCAATGATGGCTGTGTTGAATGGTGATTTCAACTGGAGGGGATACTTCCATAAAAAAATGTGATTTTAATTTTAAATTAAACTAACGCAAATTAAATGTCAAACCAAATGTGAAATCTAATAGGTCATTAAGCTATAAATGTCTATATGAAATTCACTCTAAATGCTTAAAGAAAATTTTACTAAATCCACCTTCCGTAATTATTTGTTAAAGGTGATAAATTAAGAAAACTCTAGCTCACAAAGGAGCTAATGTCAAATCAAGTGTTCTACTATGTTCACTCTCAATCAATCTCAGACCAGTAAGGACATGGCCCATGTCCTTTGACTGTGTGGCTTGATTAGTAGGTTCCATATATGATGCAGTTACGATTAGAGTCCTCTAATCGGGTGGTTGCCGCCAAATAGAACCATTATATTATGATCACGATCGTAGCCCATATGCTCCCTAATAGTTCTACCCTTTGAGTTGTGAATCATAGGATACACCAAATAAGGCAAAAATCTCTCTGTCAGCTAAGGTAAACTTAAACCTGTCTCCTTAGACAAACACCACCCTAGGTCTATAAGGATTTCTTGATGACGTAACCCATGTGTTGCTAATAAGGATCCTTCAGTCAGGTTGGGTTAACTATCTTCTCTAACTTAGTAGACTAGGGATCGCGATAGCTCGAGATGATGGAACCATGAGATCTAGATCGGGCATGTCATCATTCCCTTAACCATCTGCTTTAGATGATAAATTTGATAAATCTAAATTTTAAACTCCACATGCTGGTACTACACGCTACACATTTAGCGATCTAACGGCTAGCCTTAATCGAATGTTCTCTCTCTACATTGAGATGGGTAATTAACTACAGGTGCTCGCGCCTATATGTAACCTGGAACTAGATCTAAAGTCCTCACAAAATGAGGATGAAATCTCTGGGTAGTATCTTATCTACTATTCCATTTTCATTCTGAAAATTACACCGACACATAAATCATGCTTTCTTCAATGTCGAGAGGTCGATGGTGAATTTTTGGTGCCCACACATGGAGGAGAGTTTCTTAAGACAAATGGCTATAGTCACTAATTTTACTAAAGGGGACAAAGATTCTAAGTATTTCCATGCATGTTTCAAAAAGAGAAGGTAAGCCAAAGTCATACATAACAATTGAGATGAAAAATTGTGATGGAAAAGTAGTTTTATATATATATATATATATATATACAACTTTCCATGGCATGTGAGGAGAGAGAAAAAGAGAGAGAGAGAGAGAGAGAGAGAGAGAGAGGGCAATAGAGAAGCTTATGATTTTACCTAATAGGATGGTTATATCAAAGGAAGATATATAAACTACATAATAAAGTCTAAAATATCCATTCTATAAAATTGAGATTTGTAAATTGTATGTAGCTTATGATTTGTCCATGTGTGTGTAACAGGTGAATTTTCTAACCATATTCTAAAGAGGTTATTGGTTTGAATTCTTTAAAAAATATAAAAAAGAAAAGAAAAAACATGATAAAAAATGTGCTTCATCTTCTCGCAAGCCAATTTAGTTTCAAAGCTCCACACCTCTTATTTCCTTATACACGTTATCTTGATTTATAATAATTTAGTGGCCAATTGGGGTCATATTCTACATTTTATTTTCTATTTTAATTTTAAATGAAATATGTTCAGAGATAATAGTTGCTTTATAAATAGTCCTACTACTAAGAATAAATTTCGTTAACATAAAATTAAAATAAAATTAATTTCAAAAAGCTCTAAATTAATATGGCCATAAATGCATCTCTTAGAAGTTGAAAAATATGAACATGCTGAAATTGTAATAAAAAATATTAACATGGAATGAATTATTTCATTCATTCTAATTTAGTTAAAATTGAAACTGTTAATGAATTTTGGAATAACTGTTAATTGAAAAAGTTGGAATAACTCTAGTGACAAATAAGATTAGAGAGAGTCTCCTCAGATGATTTGGCCACATAAAGCATCAGCCTTCCGATGACCCAGTTAGGATAGTAGATGTATTAGATTTTTCTTATGTTAAGAATGGCAGAAGTGGGCCTAAAAAGATTTGGTTAGGATATATAAAAAATGATCTTAATTTATTAGAATTAAATGATAATTTGATAATTTATAGGACGTAATGAAAAAGAAGGATTCATGTAGCCAACCCCAGATAGTGGGATAAAGGGTTGTTGTCATTGTTGTTTTGTTATAATTTATCTGATGTGACTGAACTTGGGCTGAAACCACCAAATTTAAAACGTGATAAGGTCAAATACTCTACTTGATCAACCTTTTTTACACACAGAGAGATAGACAGAGAGAGAGGGAGAGAAGATTTAGTCCCCAATTTCCCTAGTAAGGTATAAATCTGGTTCTCTTTTATATTTTTTGTTAAAGATATCTCACTATATTTTTCTATTCAATCAGTATTATATATTGATAGTATATATATATATATATATATATATATATATATATATATATATATATATATATATATATATATAAGGATGATTAAATGGTTTCAATTTAAATTTGTTGGATTCAGCTCAATTTCAATTACATCAGATAAGTTACAATAGAAATTAATCCAATGTTCATAAACAGAAATGCGGGCCTCTGTCTTAGGTGTTGGAACTTGTGGTTCGGAAGTAAAGGATTATACAAACATGAGATTCAAAATATGGTTGATCTTAATGCCTATGTTCTCAAGGAAAACCAGGAATTGAAAGTTGCATCACTGGTGTAGAAAAACAGTGATGAGCTAAATATTAATGAAAGAGTATAATCTTATTCAATATGTATACAGAAAATATTGCATTTTGTGGAGTTCATTTCGATAAGATAAATAGTAGGCTGGTTGTGTTTATTTTTAAATAGAAGTTTGACCAGATAAGTATAATTTTTCTTAATTTTTTTTTATCAACTTCTCAGTTCAGGTCTTCAAAAATTTTCAATCTAATTAGTATAAGTACAATTGAATAAACTGAATATAAGATATCTGAGTTTTTTTTTCTCTATTAATAACAAAATTTATTTTAAGAGAAGATATCTGAGTTGTCTTGAGATAGGGTGCCCATGTAGAGCTTCGTTATTTATAACGATATGTACACACAGGTATAAATATTAATATGCACTTAATATAATTAGCTATACAACTTACAAATCTCTTTCGCATGAAAAGTATAGATTAGTTTTATTATACTTCATATATATAAGTCAAATCATAAAACTTCTCTGACTTTCACTCCCTTTTTCTTCTCTCTCTTATCTTTTAGTTAGTCCTATCAATATACAAACACTTATGGACTCACAAACTTACCCAACACTACAAGCACACATAATATTACACTCACAATCAATTGAGATAGGTTAATTGAACAAAATATAATCATAAACTCATCTTTTAGTTTGAAGTCGTTTAATGAAGAGTTGAAAAATAGATAAATCAAATAAAATAAATCAAATATTTCAACCAATCAATCAATCATCAATCAAATGATACTCAATATCAAAAGTGAATAACATCTCTCAACCCTGTCAGCAAATACTTTATAAATCTCGACCCACCCACTCTCCCCATCGATCTTCATTCTGAACAAAAATCTCAACGGAGATAGATTGAAAAGTCAAAAGAAGTCAACTTCCATTCCATCGATGCCCAACATAACTTCTCCTTCAAAAGTTTCCTCTGTTATCGCCACCTCATAATATTTCTCTTCATGGATAAACAACTTCAATGTCCGAACTTTTTGCTCACTTTTTTCACACTAATCAAAACGTTGTGTTTGATATGTTCAACTTCCTCGGGCTGCAAACTCGCCACCTATATTTTTTGCACGGAACAATCATTTCTTCTACAAGTATTGGATTGTTTTTTTAGGTTTAAGATAATTCAACACATCGGTTTTGATGCAGAAATTGAAAAACCATTTCATTATGGTTGGAAGAGAGAGAGAAAAGAGGGGTGGGAGAGAGAGGGAGGGAGGGAGGGAGGAGAGAGAGAGAGAAGTGTTGTAAGAGAAGCCTGCATGTTAATTTAAAGAGGTCTAAGAAGTTTTAAGTATACGTGAGATAATATATACTGGGTTATATAAAAAAAACTATCATTAAGCTTTTTTGATACATGGTTAATTATTTTAGGCTTGCTGTTTGATATGGATAATAATAAAATATTAGATAGAATTTAATGAATACAATTATGGGGAATTAAACCCTGAAGCTATGGAAGATCCAAATATTTGGTAATGTACAATTTTAAATATTTTTCTTTGCCAAGGGAGAGCATTGATATTTGGGTTAAATTTGTCACTTGGAATTGCCATTAAATAGTTTAAGATTCATGTTACTATGTCATGTTTAATATAATAGCAACTTGACTTATACCTTACTTATGATAGTCATAATTGTATGATTATTGGTCTTATTTGTTTTCTTTTGTTTTCTTGGAGAAATACATTTATTTTAGACAAAATGCCCCATTTGCTCAACATACTATTGAAATCCATTTGAATGAATTTGGTTTTAGTTGTTTCGTATTTAAACCTTTGTCGGCATTTTTATTTGAATGAAAGTTTGAGCAAAGTTTGGAGAATATGTGATAAAGCTTCTACTTAATCAAACATGGTAGGATGATGGTTTGAGTAGGGCTCAATCAAACTTTAAACTTGGTTTGAATTGCATTCAAAAATGGTTTGGGAAGGGAGTTTTGAATAGGGTTTCAAAAAGTTTGAACAAGATAGGGTTTGAACTTGGTTTGAGTAGAGTTCGAATTTATTTGTACCATTTATGAATAATGTATTACAACATTAAGTATACCAATTTGGATCATTTAGAGTTTAACATATGCAACATACCATCATAATGGAAAATACTATAACTTTGAGTACAACATTAAATTGAAGTTCTTATATTACATTGAGCAGATAATCAAAGAAAAAAAATGAAATAAGACTCATCAAATATTAAATATAATTTCAATATTGTAATCATGATAAGAAAAATAAAGTAAAAAAGTATTATGAAGTTGAAGGGATCTTGGCTCTGTAAAGAATCCATTATAGCCCTCACCCTAAATGAAAATCACCTATCTCATTGAAGGTTGCATGATAATGATCTTTTTTTAGTCTATAACCTCATATGTAAGGTACGACACATCTAATGGGAGGCTATATTGGCTTATTTTAAAATAAGTTTCAAATATAACAATTTTAATTTCTTTTGAAAATACAAATAAATATTTAATTAAGTTCCCTAATTTATAAGATTAATTGGAACATCATTTTTTTTAAAAAATAGGAAAACATGCTTCGCTTAACAAATTCCTTGAATATAATTTATGGAACACATTTCTTTGTTATCCTATCATAAATAGAAAGAAAATTTGAATAAACATGCAATTTCTAGTGTGTAATATAAAGTAAACAATGCATCAAACAATCAAATTAATATAAAAAGGTTGATGCAGTAGGTTCCGTTATATACCCTAGAAAAATAAGAGTATTCAAGCTCTACTCTTATACAACCCAATATAGAACTAAGTAAATAGATAGCCAATAGGGGTATTATTGCCTTCTTCATGGTATAAATACCTTAGGCTTCATAGAGTTTCCTAGGTCCATGTTTTCTAACCATTGCTCATTCTGATCCTTTGACACTAATATAGTTCTAGTTATAAATTATATTTAAAAATAAAAAAAATTAAAATCTTAGATAAACTTATTTTTATAAAATTATATTTGGGCTTAGCAGTAATAGTTACCAAGCCCACTTGTGTGCCATTAGGCTATGCTTAGTGGCATATACAAATAGCTCTTGCAAACGTACTTGTTAGTTTTCAAATTATTATAATGACCCACTTTTATTAAGCATAATTTCCATGTAAAAGATAATATTAGTCTAATAAATAATATCCTAACATCTAGTCTTTGAGAAAATAAGTTTAACATCTAGTCTAAAATAGTGCATCACAAAATAACAAAAAAAAAAATCAAGACATTACAATCAAGCACCATCCTATTTAAATCTAAGATTAGTGTTCTAGTAACCTAATGTATGTGCAAAGGCTAGTGTGGTATGTAAAAACTATACTTTAATGTTTATGTTGTAGTTTGAAAGCAAGATTTACTTTATCACCATTTGCTGGCTCTGATTGAAATGATTAGTGATTTAGAGATGAATTTTGACTTATGATTTAATTTGAGTTTAATTTGGATTTAACATTTTGATGAGTATGAGGAGTAGCAAGCCTCACATTGGAAAGGGCTTGCTCCTCTTAACACCCTGATCCTAATAGAGTGAACACCATACTAAGAGATGAGGGCTCACTATACGGATCTAAATTAAATAATTTTATTTTAAAGTAATTTAATTAATGACATTGCAGTTTAAAAATAGATAAGGTATTATTTTTTTGTTAATTTTTAGTTTTAATTTAGATTTGAATGACTTCAAAATTTTATGAATTTATTTTTTAAAAAGTCAACAGAGAAATTAAAGAAAGTCTACAAGTCTTCAATGAAATTTTTTTGATTGATTTTTGTTTATTATTATTTTATTTTAATTATTTATCCATGTTTAAAAGAAAGTTCTATAATTAATGTCAAAATGATCTTAAGATTTACATAAAAGATGAACCCTCTATCTTGGAATGGTAAGAGAGATATTTTAAATTTTTTAATTTTATTTTAATATCATCTAATGGTTTTTGGTACTTCATTTGTTATTCATATATGTATTTCTTATTTTAATTTCAATATAAATATAAGTTTTAGTTTCAATTAGGTTTTATAATAATCTAGTTTAGATTTTTGTAGGATTTACATTGATGATAGATTTTTTATTTTGAAGTTTCAAAAGTTAATTAACTTCTCTTTTCCTTCTTTTAAGATTTGACTTAATTTAATTAAAGAAAATAATATGCTAGATTAATCTTGACCATTTGATCAAGGCGACTCATGACTAATTACATTCTAATAGTTGAAATGAGACCGCTATACTACTTAATTAGGGCTATCAATTTTGAATAGATGGAATAAATGACCCTAATTTGGGTGAATTAAACACCAAATCAATGATATTTCTTATTCAAAATGATGAAAAAGTAGAGTGCAGAGGATCTAACAGTTTGATTCTAACGATGCTCACATTATTTCATAACAATATAAGATTTCTAAGATTTTGTAATTGTTGAAAGATTTAACTCACTAGAGCTAGTGTCTAGTGGATATTAATCAAGAGGTTGCTTTGTTTGGAAGAAATGAAGACCTGTTGAAAAGTTTGCCACTTGGTTCATCATTGATATGTGTAAAGATCATCTTGCCATTGCACTTCATCAAAAATTGCTCAAATTTGGTGTTAGGGGGAATAGGAAAGAAGGGGGTTTATGTGGGGAAGACAACTTGAGTGGTGTTGTGTTTGGCTTGTTGTTCACTAGTACAAGAACAAGGAGGGAGAGACTCATCGGTGATGGAAGCGTGTAAGTGGGGTGGGTGGAGGAGAAAATGGAGTTGTGTAACTTGGCATGTGATAACATGACCGAGAGAAAGTCCAAAGATAGAAAGGACTTTAAAGCTTTGGCTCAATGTGTGTGACAAACCAAAAATTGAGGGAGATAGGATAAGGTCTGGTTCGTAGGAAACTACTAGGCAAAGGGGCTAAGTATAAATGGGTGATGCTTTACATACATGCCAATGGAAATGAGGAGAGAGAGAGATGAGCTGAAATAGAGCTCCTGTTATCACATGAAAGAGAGAGAAGGTGTCTATAAAGGAGAGAATATTACATACGGTGTCCGAACACACTTTTGCATTTGAACATCAAATAACATGCTGACACATGGCTAAACAGAATTAAATATTATATTTAATTCCTGTTTTTCCATGTGTCAGCACTTTATTGGTGTCTGAATACATCCGGATGCCACAAAATATTTTTTCATCTTATAGGGAAATTTTAGTAGCAAGATTTTACTTAAATCCTTTATAACCTCACATTTCTCTTCCTCAATTATCTTAATGGTTATGGGTAGAAGCTAAGGAAGGGGGTGGCTTGTGCACAAACTGTACGTGATGGGAGGTGCCATTGTGTATGCAAGAGAGAGAAAGAGAGGAGTCGAGAAAGTTGATAGGTTGTAGTGCTAATTCGAGGATGAGAGTGAGAATAACGAGGAAGACGGCATGGGTTGGTGTGATTTTTTTTGTGCCAAATGTAGAACAAGATGAATGTTTCATGAGATGGCGATAAACTATTTCACATGCATGGACATGCTCTTTAGATAGTTTGGAGTGGTCAAGAGGAAGTCCATTAAGCCTATATCAAATTTGAGTTTAAGGTTGACCTAGGTTGACTTGAGTTTGACTTTTTGGTCCTTAGTCAACAAGGAACAAACGAAAACTTCCTATTATTGGTTGACTTGTTTGTTGGAAATTATCGATGTAATTACCGATGTATTTTCTGTTGAATCTATTTCCAATGAAAATCCCCACTGAAATATACATCATCATCACATTCAATTAAAGTCGGCGAAATTTCTACCAAAAAAATTTCTAGCTGAAATTTCACCAGGAACATGTTTAAGAACCCAACGCATCCCCTCCCATTGTGTACGTAAGAGAGATAAAAAGAGGAGTCAAGAAGGTTCATTGGCCATAGTGCTAATTTGAGGATGGGAGTGAGAGCAGTGAGGTTTGTGGCATGAGTTGGTGTAATTGTTTTGAGTTATTTTTGTACCAAATGAAGGACAAGATGCATGTTTAATGAGATGGAGATAAACTATTTCACATGAATGGACATGCTTTCTGGATAGTTTGGAGTGGTCAAGAGGAAGTCCATTAAGCTTAAATCAAATTTAAGTTTGAGGTTGACCTAGGTTGACTCTAGTTTGACTTTTTTGGTCTTTAGTCAATAAGGAACATACCCCTGACTCATGACACAACATGAAACCTAGCTATTAATGGTGGACTTATTTGTTGGAAATTACTGGTGTAATTATCGAAGGATTTCAACTGAATCAATTTCCAACAAAAATTCCCACTGAAATAAACATCTTCATCAGATTCACTTAAAGTCAGGGAAATTTCTACCGGAAAATTTTGTAGCTGAAATTTCACTAGGAACTTGTTCAAGAACTGAATGCAAAGCTAGGACATGCCAGATCTCCCTCAAAATGAGTCATTTTTGTTTGATTTCCCTACAAAATCAAAGGTAAACCACTTCTTTTATATTCTAGGGCTATTTATTTATAATTTCATCTGTCAAATCTTGTGAAATAGTAATTTGAAGTTCTTGAAGATATTTGTGAAATTATAGCTTATATCTTTTCATTTTTCTTTAAAATTTATATATCTCACACTTACTTTTCTATTTGAAAGTAGATTTATGATTGTTCAGCTTAAAATTTATATTTTAGTTGAAATGTTGATTTGGAATTTTTGAAAAATATATTTTGCAATTACCTTTAAGTGTTTAATTACACATTGTGTGATTTAAATTTTTTTTTTTGCAATGTACATATATCAATAATTTTGAGATGTACACCAAAATTTTATACAAATAATGTAGAAAATTTTTGTTATATTGAAAAAAATTTTTAGTTTACATTGTGTAGTAAATTTGATATAGGCTAAAAGGACAATTTTTTAGAATAAGTTAAAAGATGAAATTAGAATTTTAAAAAAGTGCATATATATTGATCACTATGTTCCAAACTTATCCTCCTATGCTTGTTTTAAAAAAGTATAGCTTTTAATTCATAATCACTGCAATCACATAGTGAACATCATTCACACTCCATGATCTAGCTCCCCCTTACAGTTATCTCTTATTCACCCCAACAAGCATTAGATACATTAATTATTATTCCCAATTAGTTAAGAGCTATGAGATTATTATGACCTTTTCGTGCCATGATCGATACTTGAATGGGAGGCACTTGTAAGGTTAGTACATTGTATATCAATTATTTTTAAGTGAACAAATTACATACTTAAGTATTTAGATCATATTTGGTCTTGAATAGTTAGTCAAATTTAATTTTATTGTTTATAAGACATGAATCTCATCCTAACCCTTCTTGATTTATACAGTATATGGACACCATAGCGAACGATCATGAATGTACAATAGATTTCATCCGAGCAAAAAAGGACTAACTGACGAATCCTTAAATGACATTGAGAACTTTATCCACATGGGTTCTTAACTTCATGTTCATCTCTCAGAAGGGAAGTTTCAATATCCAAGTGCGAGATATGGGAATCAGGCCTAACTCCAATGTGGTTTCACCTCATATTTATACACATGTATAAATGTGTAAGGAGCTATACAAGTATGTGCCTTTGTTTACCAGGAAAGTAAGGTTATCTAAGACCTTCTTGGGGCTACTTAAAGCTTCATATTCTCGAGATGTCCAGACTATATACTTATTAGCCCAAATAGACATATACACGTATATAAATATAAAGATGAAATTATGAAAAGTCATAAGTTGTTATCCTTTTAAAAATGATAGACAAATAAACCATACTTTATTTTACCAGTTATAATTAAAATTTATCGATATAAAGCTTAAATTTAAATTATTCAATTAATAACTAACATATGATTATTGATTAAACAGAGAAAATAATTTAAGATTTATCAGTGATAATAGACACTATATATATTTATAACTTTCTACATCATGCAAATGAAGGTAACATATATTTTTTAAATTTAAAAGTTGAGTGTATAGAATATATCACATGCAAATTTATGATAATTAAAGTAGAGTAATTATACATTATCAGATGGCATATCTGGCTTCATTAAAACCTGAGGACATTCATGTTATATAAACTTACCTTAAGCCTAATGAAAGTCTTTTTAGGATTTTAATTTTTATGGTTTGAGTTATTTAATCCTAGAGAGAAGAACGAATGATTAATGATTAACCCACACCACCTCTATTCATTAAGTGGTTTAACATTATCTCAATTATTTTGTATGATTTAATTAAGTTAATTAAGCTTTTAATCTAATTAAGCCTAAAAGAGACCTATGAATTTAATTAACCTTTAGATATGAGCCTAAAAAATCATGATAAAATGATAGAACATGCATAAGCATAAAATTAGTATGTCATAAAGTTTCTAATGCAATTAGGCCCATAATTAAGGCTTAATTAAATAAATCGAGAGAAATTCCAAAATAGAATTAAGCAATTACTTTCAAAATTCCCCCAAAACCATTTAGGGATTTTGATTTCATGAAGTTATCCTTTGCTTGTTGAGCACAAAGTGATCAATTAAGATTATGCTCATTTTATATAATTTATCATGAAATTTTCTAATTTCTTTAGAGATTAATTAATTAATCAAGGGTTCATTAAGGTGGATTAGGGAGGATAATTAAGACCAGGAGTCCTAATTATTTTCTCTAATCACTCTCATTGTTCACATAATAAATTAATTATTCTAAATCAATTTCTTAATTTTTATAAATTTTTTAAAAATAATTATTAAATGCATAAAAAATATGATTGGGCTTTAAAAATTTAATTTCCCCTAACCACTAAGCAAATAAGCATGAGAAAATTATGGGAGGTAGAGGTCATCCAATAGACCAATCAGTCCAAATTTCAAGTCATTTGGCTAAGTAATTAGGACTTAATTAAGCAAATTACTTAAAACTTCAAACCTTAACTATTCACTCTTCATTGAAAAAAATTTAGGGATTTTAGTTTTCCTTGATTCTCCAATGTCTAAGCTTTCCAAAATGGGTTTATTTATATTTTTTATTTTTCTACAAGTAGCTATGATTTTTTGAAGTTCTAGCAATTTAAAATATAATTTATACCCTAATTAATCCATTTACACAGTCAGCGCCATGCGACGGCTGATACGACAACACTTTCGATGTGGTGCCATGGAATTGGCCACTTAAATTGTTCGATGCGGTTGCTGACTCAGGGATGACAGAAACGCCTTTGTCTCAGCTGTTTGATCATGGATCGAATGATTGAGATTAATCTAGCGGTCTGAAAGAAAATTAATCAGAAAATTTAACACTACTAATCACGCAGAATAGACGGCTAGTGATTCATCATCCCCGAGTGATGAGAGACGGGCATCGTTCTCCTTTTAGTGTCAGATCTAAGCTAGTTGGAGTTTGTTCGATGATGAAAATAATTCAAAAATGATCACAAGGGTGTTTTAAGGGGGTCCTATAGTGGGATTTGTATGAAATAATAATTTTCTTTATAAAGGACCACCACGTAACAACCAAACTAAAATTTACCAAAAAATTACCTCGCCAAAGCTAAAGACCAAAGATCCACTGACTGTGGTAGCTTCATCTACAAGAGACAAAGCCTTGTTGAGAAGACCATGACATGCCTCCCCGGTGGTTGCTCTCTGGACCAAACGCTACCGCAAAGCTCGCTAGAGTTGGTCTTGGGATGTCTTCTAGTACTTAAATTGATTCATTTGGGAATCGATTCATTTCACCTCATCGGAGCTAGAGGAAGGTGTGGGGAGAGTTAATTTAAGTATGGTGAGTTTATGTGAGGTTGGATGGAGGGAGAGCTCGTGTTCGAACAAAACTTGGCCTCACTGGCGACAGGAGACGAGGAGCTCTCGGGATGCTTAGGGACTACTCGGGTTGCTATGGGAATGGCCTCTATAAAGTTTGAATGGGTGAGGAGGAGTATAGCCTCCTCCCTATGTGAACAAAGGCATGTGATTTGTTCAGCCTTTGGCTGTCATTCGACCAGCATAAGTGGCCGGAGCTGGCAAGGGACTAATGATGTGGAGGTGCTTGATTGGCTGAGGGAGTTTAGTGGTTTGCCATGGGGTGTACACCTCTTTTATGGTGGGCCAATGGCTGGCCAAGGGGAGGAGTTCCTCCTCTTAGTCAAGTGCTACATCCAATAACCTTAGGTTAGGTTGCGTCAGTGTACCTATGCCCAAAGAGGGCTAAAGTTGTCTACCATGAGTAGAGAAGGTAGGTAGGCCATATAAATTGGAATTTTATCTTATTTGGAACCCTTGGTTCACTTGATTTGACCCAAACTACGTTCACCATGGGTTGGGTTCATTTGAGTAGGTTAATGGGGACCTAAGGATAAATCATGCCAAGTTTATTTGGGTTTGAACTTGGTTTGGTTAGGTTTAACTCAAGTTGACTCATATAGGTGAATTTAGATTTATTCGGGCTAGGTTGACTAATTGATCAAATTGGGTCAAGAGTACTATTGGATTATGTTTAATTGGATTTTTGGAATGCATTGGTGCAATTAATTTGATTCAATTTGAAGTGGATTTGAATTTGGTTCATATACGTTCATTTAGGCCAAATGGGTCAAGTTGACCAATTTGGTCAAATTGGTCAAATTAGCATGAGTGAGGAGTTGATTTATATTTTATAGCACATTTAAGAGTGATTGTAGGTGTTCGTTTGAATTGGTTTGAATTATAATAAGATTTGGTTCAATTTTACCCATTAGGTCAATTTGGGTCAAATGAGTTCATTTGACCAAACTGGCTTCAATTGGTGGCTGGATTTTGTTCAATACTCAATTGGTGATTGATTAAAAGCATTAGTTGCAATAAATTTTCATTAAAAATAAAATTTGGCCCAATTTAGCCCTTTAGTTTGACCAGGGCCAATTAAATGGTATTAGATGATCAATGTTGATTAACAATCATTTTAGCATGGATTGAATGAATTAGTTTAGACTAATTGGGGTTTGATTGAAGCTTGATCCAATTTGATAATTTTGGCCAATTTTAGTCTAGTACTTCAATTGGATTGATTGGGTTCAATCGGGGTCATATGAAGGTTGGAATGTGTTCAAGGATGAACTTAGAGTTGATTGAAGGTCTTGATTGTAATTGAATTGAGCTAGATTGAATTGTGACCTAGAACCATTTAGGTCAAATGGGTCAACTTGAGTCAACTTGGGTTAATTAAGTTGATTGGCTTGATTGCATGAATTAGAATGGATTATGATATTTAATTGGGCATTTAGATCAATTATGAGGCTTGGATCAAGTCTAATTGGCTTGAATCAAGTTGAATAAGGTCTTAGCCCTATAGAGTTCAAATGGGTCAACTTGGGTTAAGGACTAACTTGACTTGGTTTGATTTAATTAAATTGAAGTCAAGGCTCAATCATGTTTAATTGGAGTTCAAATGAGTTTGGATAAGTTAGATTCCAATAATAATGATTTCATCTTGAGTTTGGTCATCTTGAGTCCAAATAAGTAAGTTGGATCAACTTAGCCAAGTTGAACTAAGATGAATCAAATTAAGCCTAGGTTAAGTTGGTATTTGGCTTTGAGCTTGAATTTGAATCATTTGGTTTGAATTTGGTTAATTTTCTTAATATGAAATTTTGTTGGGCCTTAGGGTAGGTGAGATTTTACTTATCCTATAACAAGCTTAAACCTTAGAGTTATACCCTATAGGTCTCTAGACGTGGGTTTACTATCCCCTTAATCACTAGAATTGTCTTAGCACTAAAGAAGTTTTAGTGTCTAAAAGAACCCTAGGCCTAAGATAATGGTAATCAACCTCACTCCAAAAGTGAGGTCAATATTAATAATCTAAGTGCATTTATTTCTAAAACTACTATAAATTCTTGAATAGACTCAAGAGAACTATGAAGAATAAAGCACACCCTGAAGGCTCAATATGTGAAGCTTATTTGGCCTAGGAGACTATGAACTTCTACTCCTATTACTTTGAGTTGTAGGCACATATAGATGATGTTGAAGGTGTTGAAGCTTCTCATAATGTATAATCTATTTTCTAGACTTCTAGAGAAACATTGAATCTAAGCATATCAAATATTTGAATGACAAAAAGCTAGGGCAATGATAGTCAATGTTCTTATCACTATGATGAAGTTCAATAACTTTTTAAGTAAGTTTGTTGATACAATGTTATCATTTTTTTTATTTGTACTCAATTATAATGTTCATCTAATCATGCTTATTTTAATATTAAGTTCAGGTTATTCATCAACTCATTAAACATAGATGATGCTACCATTATTAGTAGATATATTAAAGATGACTTCCCTACATGGTTCAGATTACATGTAAGCAATCACCACTATGACCATAATATATTTTCTGAATTAGTAATGGCACTTTCATATGCTGGTCAATGTAATAGGTTCATGATTAGAGGAATGGAGTGGAGAATTAAGACTTTCATGAACTTTTTTGGGGATATATGCAAATGTAAATACATGACCAATTTATGATATAAATGGCTATAGATTTCACACAAGCTCTTGGTCTGAAGAAAAAAAAAACTCAAGTGTTTGCATTAAAGGAAACAAGCATTCAGGTGATAAAAAAATTATTATGAGGTTTCATAGGAAATAATGAAATTACAGTATCCCTAATCGAAGTAGAGGAATGTCATTATATTCAATTATTCATGATATAATCTTATGCATAACAGAGGAACAAAGAAGCATAAGTCATATGAGATCCATGAAATGAAGTTGACTGAATAATATGCTAAGTTTAATCCATTTATTCTTATTAATCAAGCCATTCTAGTGTTTTACTTGAGATATCTAGAAAGTACAAGAAAGAAAATGGAATGGGCAGTAGTAATTAAGATCAAACCCAGCACAAGAGTGAATGTTCAAAATACTATTGAACTTGCTCATCAAGAGGATGAAATTGTAAATTTTGAACTTCTAGTTGATGATAATGAGTTAGTAGTAAGCTCGATTGATACGAAAACTGATTATGAGGATGTTATTCAATCTGGGGATGATGACAAATATGATAATATAAATTCAACTTCTACTAATTTATTAGAGTAAAATAAATAACATATGCATTCAAGGTAGCAAATATTTTTATTTATTACTTAAATGCACATTACCTTTTTTTAATATATATGTTAAAAGTAGGATCATGAAGTTCTTTCACCTTATTTGGTAGCATATACTATACTCAGAAACTATTTTTTTACTTTTCACGCATACTATTTTTTTACATAATTTTATTGCACACTCTTTTTAGATATTGTACTTGCTCCCTGCTTGTTTAGATATTATACTTTTTCCTTATTTTTTAAGATACTATTCTTACATACTTTAGTTGCACATTATCTTTTATATACTTCACTTTATTACTTAATTTTTCTGGTTGACAGATCTAATCTTATTATTTTTTAAATAGATGGCATAAGGTGGTGGTGATGATATTCCATGATAAACAATTAGGTGCATCTTCAAATGGAAGAAGAAGGTTGTGTCATGGCCCAATTTTTAGGCTACCACTATGGTCACCACCATGACATTCATTTCGATCTCGCCACCTCAAACTTTTGGACTGCTACTACACGAGCTTACCACTTTCCCAAGCCTAATGATACTACACCATTTACCAGTATTAAGCACACACAGATCGTAAGGATCACAACTTTCATCATACGCCAGCAGATTAGATCAATCCATCTATGGCCATTGAGCCGACGACTACATGCACTTTTATTGAACATTTATCTTTGAACTTTTAATTTTAAATTTCTATGGTGCTAATCATCTTAACTATACTTTTCAGGTTCAATCCTTTCATAGATTCCATACAAAAAATTAGGGACAAAAAAAGAAGAAAATTTGAAGCTCCTTATGTTTCATAGAAGAAGGTGCTAGTTGAAGTGCGCGACATGTGGTTCAAAGAATTCAAAGTATTATCATAACTTTATAGGAATATCTAATATATTATATTATATTAAAATACTATTGAATATCATTAATGTGTTTTTAATTATAGAAGGATTTTAGATGGCTACTAGAGCACAACTAGAATAATAAAAAAAAGTTTTAAATCTAAAGGCATAACATGTTTACGCAATGTGTTCACCAACATACACAAGGTTGGGCAAAGATTGGTTTGAATTGGGGAGGATGTGTTGGCTAAGCTCTATGGAGCTTGGGCCTCCCCAGAGTATGCTCGAAAGAGGGAGCAAGCTCAACAAAATCGAGCATTTGATTATGGGGGCATGAACAGTTCTTTACATACAAGAGGTTTAGTTCACAAATTGAGTTTAGGCGAGGGATGATGAGTCATTCATAACTTATAGTAATTAAATTATAATTATGCTTAATTAGTTTTTTTAGAGTGATTACAAGTGCAATTTCTTGAAAGAGAGTCCACCGTTACATAACTACATAGCTGGTGATTATTTTTGGATGTGGGTGGGGACACCACGTAGATCGTAGGGGGTACTTATTGAAGTATTCAAGTATGACATTAAGGTATAATGTCCTATCTTGAAAGATAGAGGCATCACTCTACAATGGACCTAATCACCTAATAAGGACTCCAAAGGCATGATGGGTCTTCGAATATACTAGAGATATTTCTCTTACTTTACATGGAAAAATAAAGTAGGGATTATATTAAGCTATGTTCTTAAGTTCCCTATCGAGGCAAACCTCCATAGTTAATTACATCTTAAGAAATAAAATTCTCTAAGAATACTCTTGATTAAAGTTGATAATTATTATCTCCAAAGATTAGACTATCAAAGGATTGGCTATGTTTGGAAAATCAAGTGGGAGAGACGAAATGGAAGACTTATTTTTGGAATCCAAAGGGAGGAAGTAGGAAATGCTCATTATATTATGAAACCTAGTGAACATTCTAATTAATACTATGGTGGGGCTTTATAAATTTGGAAGTGAAGAGTTTTATTTATTTGAGTTGAAGTTTTATTAGATTGCTAGGGTTTATAATCTATCAACATAAGGTTGTGGAAATGCCTAATAGGTGAGGATTTATGCTTGTAGCCTGAAGAAAACTAGCTATCTCGAATCCTAAATCTATGGAGCTTTAGCACAAGCTAAAGTATGACCTAAATCTAAGTGACAAGTGGACATAAAGGTCCATCTCCACAAGAGAGGATAAACTCATCTGACTTTTGGACTTATAACTGCCTGGAGTCGTTGCCAGCTAACACCTCCTACATATTAAATCCATGTAGTTCAGTCTCATGAATTTACAAGATGGTTAGGCTTATTGTTTAATTAAAAATAAATTAAAGTCTTATACCCACTCCTTAATAGACTAGAGTATGAGTGGTATGAGCATATGACTTAATCTACAAATGCAAAATCTTTTCAATTTCTATCTCATTTTGACTCATTATTTTGGATGAAGGCTTAAGATTTCTTTATGACTAAATGCATGATGAAAGTTGATTATTGGCTAAATCAAAGAGAGAGAGAGAGAGAGAGAGAGAGAGAGAGTTAGAGAGATTCTCTCTCATAGGTCTTGTCCCTATAGTGAGGAGAGGTCCTCATTTTTGGCAAGAGTGATTGAAGATGCATGCATGATTTGAGACATACAACATACAGCTAAGGGGTTGTTAAATATTTTAATTATCTTGATTATAACCTAGGCTTTATAGTGAGCTTATTGTGAGTCACTATAGCACCTAAGAGTGGGGGGGGGAATTGGGTAATATTAAAAATTTTAAAAATGAAATCTTAAATTTTAACTTTTAGCAGAAAATTAAACTTTGATTTTATAATGACAAGATACAATTCTCATTCTCAATGCAGTAAAAAAAATTAATAATGTACAATAAAGTAAAGAGAGATAATAGGCACACATTTTTATGTAGTTCTCCCCCAACCAACCTACGTCTCACCACCCACGGCTAGAAATCCACTAAATGTAGATAGCTTACAAATTGTACTCTCCTATAAAGGGGCGAGTACAACCCCTACAATAATATGAACTCTTTTACAACCCTAACAAAAATTTTACAACATGAAAAGAAAATACAAAATAATAAATTTAGATAAAATATATCTCTCAGAAATATACCAAGCTATCCAATTCAGAAAGTGATCTCACAACTTATAAATGATGACTTTACAACTTACAATTTTGACAAGATAAAATGTTCACTTAATTTTGATAAGAAATAATAAAATAAATATCCTAAAGTGATCTTGCTAAGAAGTTTATGTTATTGCAAATTGTAGATTAATATAAAAATGATTTCAAAATAAATTCACAATAGTCTATTGCACAATAAAATTAATTTTAGCAAGGAATAACTTTAAGTTTAAGAGAAACTGTAATTAGTATGTATATAATAGTGTAAGAATGATTAACACTCTACTAAACTTCTTTTTTCTTTATTATTAAACTAAAAATAGCAAGCTTTACTAAATTTTAACAAGATAAAATTACTTAAACAAGGGATATTAGTTGGAAAAAAATGATAAGTGACAAATAATATAATTTAACTTTTTATAAATTTTATTTTGATAAAGAAACTTGATATATAATAGATCTAGCATATACACTAAAATTCTAGAAATAATTTATTTTATTTTAACCAAAATGATGCTTTCAATTAATGCAAATGATCACCAAATACTTAAATAAAATTAGTATATGACATATCTAGGTAAACTTGTAAGGTTTTAATTAAAAAGAGAAATCTAACAAATATGAAAATATTTTCAACACAATAAACTAATTTAAAATATTTAATTATACTTCTAAAATAAATCTAAGAATAAATGATCTTTCAAGTAAGACTAATGAAGAATTATTTCAAGAAACCAAAAGAAATTTGTAGGAAGATAAAAATTTCAGCAAGATGAAATAAATCCTACAAACTATCACAGGAGTTTTTCACAAAAAAATGATTGAATAAACTTTTGATGTGAAAAACTTAAACTTCGATGTGCAAAGACTAGTCTGCTAAATAATAAAATTTGAATGAACAAATAGATAGTGAAAATAGTATGAACAACTAAAAGAGATTAAGATCAAGAAAAATAAACTTAAGTAATTTGAGAAAGCTTGCTTAGTTGAAGATGTTGAATCTTCCAAATCAAGGATTTGATCTTGCAATATTTGGAGAACACTTCAAAGGAGAATCTAGGAAGTTTTCTCTTAGATTTGCTAGAGAGATTTTAATTTGAATGAGCAAATCGTTCATGAAGAGAATGAAGGCTATTTATAAGCAAGAATGTCATTTTGGATTATTTCAAAAAAATATATTATTCTAACATCATTTTATCATATAATAATTTAATATTCAATAAAAATATAATTTATATTAATTAAATATTAAAATAAAATGGCAACAAATGGCTAGTCACATGGGAAAGTTAAGAATAATCAAATATGGCTCTTAATATATTCAAAGCATGTAGCATGCATTTATTGTTAAAATCAGGTAATGCTTAAAAATTATAATAAATTTAATTTGAATTAAACATGGGTCATGTAACCTATCAAATTAAAGGTACAAATCCAAGGAATCAGTTGGAGATGAAATCAGATCTAAATTCCTTGATTATAAAATAACTTTGACTAAAATACAAAATTTAATATATTTTTATTAATTTAAAAATATGACTTTTAAATATTATGACATAATTTAGATATAATCATGCATATGTTAGTTATCATATAACCTTTAAATTAAATTAAAATATTTAAGTATATAAACTAGTTACACTCAATAGTCATAATTAATTATAATTTATTATATTGATAATTTAAATGATATGTATGAAACATATAATTGAATGTTAATTAGATAAAAATTTATATAAATTAATCTCATTATCATTATTTAAAATAAATAAAAATAATATGTTAAGTTATGAGTAAATTAATTCAAGCCAATGAACACATATGAACCTCTAAGATAGTTATAAATGCATATAACCTAAAATATTGTATCTTGAACTTCAAGGTATCCATTTTGATCTATCTTTCATTCTTCCATACTTGCAATTTTATCAAACATATTATGTGATGTATTAGATATGTAATTTACAATCAATATATCTGAAACACATAAAACATACATTAGAACACCCAAGCATATGTTTATTATCATTAAAATTAATAGGATTGAACATGAGGCTCATAAAGCCAACAGTTAGAGTTGTTTAAAACTTTAATTATGAGTTGTTAGTTGGATGGAAAATTTATTTTATCTTAAGAGCCTATTGTATCCAAGCCACACATTAAACCATCAAACATTAAGAAACTATAAAGAGTAGGCAATCCTATTGCACAATCTAAACAAATCATCAATGAATTGTGAATACGCAAAGAATAAGAGGCCCGCGCTATCAGACATCCCGAAAAGGGAAAAGATGGGTAGTCAAGCACTACCATTATAAAACCCAGAATATGAAAGAATAATTTTACAATTAGAATGAATACATGCTATGGGGGTTGTCATTTTTTTCTTCATATTCTCCTTGTCTTTCTTTTTGATTTAATTGTGCTCCTTCTATGATTCGGTTGTATTTGCTTCATAGGCATCACAGGGCATCCCAGAATAAAGCCTTTTAGCCACTGCCCATCCTAGTCCCCCATAGCACTAATCCTAATTCTTATTGCAAAATTATATTTCATAGGAAAAAAAGTAAATCTAACTACACCTACAAAATAGAGGTTAGCTAAACATACATACAATCCTAAGCAGTTATATTATATAATTTGGACTTAACACCCTGCACATGGGTAATTAAGCCCAACTATCCTAACTTGAATTATGCTTAGGGGTTTAAGCAACCTGCAAAGAGAAAAATTATATTCATTTTCATGCAACCCCTTAAGCATAACCCCCTATAGAAGACATGATTAGGCTAAGAGCGGCCTAACATCCAGTTAACAAAGCATACAACCTAACATTCTGTCTAAAACATTACATCACAAAATAAAATATACATCACACATACACCATCTTAACTTAGGACTAGAAGTGGTGGCTTAATTCTAATGTCTGTGCAAAGGCTTTGTGTGGTGTGTCTTAACTAAGTATTAGAGTTATTCTTTTCTAAGTGTGGAAGAATTTAACTTAACATAAAGGTTAGTTTCATTTCAAGTTGTTTAGTTGATTTGTTAATTTTAATTTATGTTTTACTTGGCTTCATTTGACTTACACTTAGCATCTAAGTGTTATAAAGAGAGGAAAAAAGATTACCCTCCTTCATCCCTACCTTAAGTCATTTTTCTAATGCATATTTTTATGATTAGTTTTCTTTAATGGATTATTAAATATTTTTATTAATCTTAAGTTTAGATTAACTTTAAATAACCCTATTTAACATGAAAAGACATCTTAAGATTAATGTAGTTGAATCACTACGACATGAAATATATTAAGCCATTCTTTTTCATCACATGTAACATGCATATGACTTAATACTTAGCATATCTATACATACAAGACATTTTAACACACTTAAATGATGAATGTATACATTTAAAACTTATATTTTATTTGATTCAATTATTTAATACATTTAAATTAAAGCTTTATCCAAATTCTTAAACAAAAATACATAAAAATGAAATCAAATAAGTATGTGCCTTTGTTAAGCAAGTAAGTGAGATAATCAAATGACTTGGAGCTACCTATAAATCTACCATATGAATCATAAATATGTACTTAGATGATTTTGGATGCATACATTTTAGTAGAAAAGAAAAGATTACCATTGTCTAATCAAATACACATACACATATATAAAAGATGTAAGCAAGTACATGTCGTTGTTAAACCAGGGAAGTGAGGTAATCAAATGACCTCCTTAGGACTACTTAAAGCCTCGTGTTCTCGGGATGTCCATACTAAACACTTGCTATCAAAAATACATATGAATTTATAAATAACTACAAGAATAGAAAATCATGCAAAACTGTATTTTTATTTAGTTGAATTATTTATGTATATGAATTAAAGTTCTATCCAAATTCTAATACAAAAATACAAATAACTAAAATCAAATAAGTACATGCTGTTGTTAAACTAGGGAAGTGAGGTAATCGAATGACCTCCTTGGAGCTACTTAGAGTCTCGTGTTTCCAAGATGTCCAGACTATATACTTATTAACCTTCAATTCTTTATAAATCTATATATAACCATAGGAAAGAGAGCTTCATTTCACATACTTAAGCTATAAACACATGCAAATCCAATATGCATTCATAACTTTTATCACCCCATATATTTTTATCAATTTATAAACTTTGGAAAATAGATTAGAATTTATTAGTGATAGTAACCCCGTATATAATTAAGTAAAGTCAACACATGCATGCTTACATAAATAACTTTCATTTGATTCATTTACATTTGAAAGAATGAATGCATGAAATCAGGTGACATACAATATTTAAAGTGATTGGAAAGGAATAACTAAATATAAACACATGGTTCATTCAATTAACTTAATTTCTAAGGACAATTACATTAAATAAAATCATTTAAAGAAACTCGAAGCATCTTATTAATTTGATTTTGGATTTGGATTAACTTCAAAGAGGAGAGATTACCATTTGATGTTTTAATACCATTCCTAAGTTGGTGATCTTAATTAGTTTAAGGAAAAATAATTAAGTATATTTTATGAATTGATTAAGTTAATCATTAAGCAAATCATTTAATTCCCTTTCCTATGCTTCTTTAATTTGATTAATCATTTAATTATGAGCCACAAATGAAATGAAAATGTGAGGAAATAAAATTGCAATGCTTCTAAGGACCTAATGCAATTGGCTCATAATTAAGGATTAATTAAATCAAAGAATCTAATTAAGCACTTTTATGATCTTCCCACACTTATGGGTTAATCATAATTTCTTTAAGGGTCTTTATGTTTTTAAACACATAAAGAGGAACCCTTAATTTCATTGTTAATTATCTAATATGATTTGCATTTTAATTTTATTTAATTTAGTCACTTAATTAATCAACCAATCACTTAATTAATTTCTACCTTAATTAACTCTCTCAAAATGAAATGGATTTAGGAAAGGGATTATGAAAGAGGTCCTAATCTCACTCTCTCATCCATTCACTGTTAAATATTATTTAGTAAGCTTTAATTAATTAATTCTTACTATTCTAAATATTAATTAACCACTTAATTAATTAAAGAGCATAATTAATATTTGAATCATTAATTTTCCTTAATTACTAGTCAATAAATTTCAAGAAAATCATGGGAGGCAGAGATCATTCCATTGAATGGACACACAAAGTTTGAATTCATTTGCCTAAGTAACTAAGGCTTAATTAAGCTAATTAAGTTTATAATTAAACTTAAATTAATCCTTAATTACTTTTTAAAACCAAATGAAAATAATTTTAATTAATCCACCTATGAATTACCTTTAAAATTAATATTTATTTATATTTTTCTAATTTTTCTACAATTAATTATGATTTTCCAAAATTTTAGCAATTAAAATAAATTAATTAAGCCTAATTAAGTCTAATCCCTTTGGCACCATGCGAAGTGCTGATGTGGTGCACTTTCCACATGGTGTTGTAGGATTGGTTATTTAAAACCATCCAAGTTAATGGTGATGTGGATGGTGGCGGATATATTTTCATTCTCGCCATCCAATCTAAGATCAGACAGTGGAGATTAATCTCGTAGTTCCTAATGATTAAATCAGATTAAATCTAATTGCAAGATTGCGGCCATCCGTTCTAATCATGCAGAACGGACAGTGGATGATCTATTCTCTCCCGTGTGATGGAAGACGGACACTGTTCTCCTTCCTCCACCCAATTCGAGCTTGTCGAAGCTCGATTGGCTCGGGATTGATCTCACACCTTCACAGGGAGGATCTTAAGAGTTTTAACAGTTAGATTCAAGTGAAATTAAAATTCTCTTCAAAAAGGCCTAGAAAAATTGAGGAATCTCAGTTTGAAGGAATAGTACCTCGTCGGAGCTCAAGAATGGCGGTGAACCGACCGAGGTAGCTTCGCTTTGATGAGGTGAAGCTTTGTTGAGAAGTTCATGTGATGCCTCCCTATCGTTTGATCTGTGGACTAAGCACTATCGTAGAGCTCATCGGAGTTGGTCTAGAAGGTACTTCTAGTGATTGGAGAGCTCAAAAAAGGATTCATTTCACCTCCTCGGAGCTTGGTGAATGTGTGGGTGAAGTTAATTTGGGATTGGTTGGGATTTGGTTGAGTTGGATAGAGTAGAACCTTGTATTATTTTTGACGGGCTCAATTTGATGTTTTTTGGTGACAGGAATGCTTGGGGCACTCAGAAAACTCTCTAACAGCTTCGGAATGACCTAAGGAATCTCCCCGAGGGGTGTGTGCTTGGTTTGGATTGATATGGTGGGCGGGGGGAGTATACCCTCCTTCCTTGGATCAGACGACCTCGATCCGTTTGTCTTCTAGCGGTTGTCCGACTAGCACAGGTGGCCGTGGGTGGTAGGGAATCATCTGAGTTGGCTCGATTTGGTTGGCCAAGTGAATAAGGAGTGGCTGCCATGGGAGGAGGTGGTTGTCCTTATATTTCAAAATGCTCTAATGAGGGAGGAGAGGTGAAATCACATCCCCTTGGCTCATGGCTAACCCAAACACCTTTGGGTCAAGTGAGCTAGTGTCCTACTTGCCTATGTGGAGGTCTAAGAGGCTGCCAAGTGGATATGGAGTGGGTTTGACCATTCAAATAGGGCATTTGTTTGATATGGTGGACCTAACCCATTTGATTTTGGGTCAATTCAGGTTGGGTTTTATTTGGGCTGGCCCAATGTGAGCCAAGGATGGGTCATGCTAAGTTTTATTGGGTTTGAGCTTGGTTTGAATGGGTTTGGCTCAATTTGACCCATGTAGGTCAAATTGGGCTAAGTTGGGTCAAGTTGATTGATTAGTTAAATTGGGTCAAACCAAGGGTTGAGTCAAGTTTAAATGAGTATTTGGAGTATTTTGGTCCAATTAGTTTTGTTCAATTTGGCTTGGATTTGGATTTGACCTATTTGAGTTCAAATGGGTCACGTTATTAAATTTAGCCAAATTAGCCAAATTGGCTTGGGTTAGGCATTGGTTCATGTTCAATTGGTTAATTGAAGATGATTGTAGGCTTTGGTTTGAACCAATTTGGATTTGGTTTTAATTTAGGCCAAATTGACCCTTTAGGTCAATTTGGGCTAAATAGGTCAATTGGGTTCAACCAAGGCTTTGATTATGTTTAGTGGTCAATTTGAAATGAACTTGACCCATTGGTTGCAATTAATTTGGGTTAGATTTTTATTTGATCCAATTTAGTCTTTTAGGTCAAATTGGTTCAACTTGGGTCAAAAGGCCAATTAGACTAGGTTTGGCTCAATTGATAGTCAAGTCATGTTCAAGGGTTGATCTTAGGTTGATGTGAATCATTTGTTTCCATTGATTTAGCTTAGTGTGAAATTTGGCTCATGTAGGTTAAGTGATTGACTTGGTCAAATGACCAAATTTACTTAGTTTGACCCAATTGATTACAATTGATCAATCAAGGATGATCAACAATCATCATAAGAGATTTTGGAGGGTTTGATTAAATCCAATTTGGGTTAGATTGAAAATTAGCTCAAATGGGTCATTTATGTCACTTTGGGTCAAGTGAGCCTAAATAGGTTAATTGGATTGATTGAGGTTTAATTTCTGTTTAGTTGGGTTTGAATATTGATTTTGAATTGGTTTATAGCTTTGGTTGCAATTGATTTAGGTTTGAATGGATTTGGCTTATTTGGGAATTTTAGGTCATGTGAGTTAACTTAGTTTGATTTGGGTTGGTTTTGGTTTGATTGGATGTGATTGTGATTGTAGATTTTTGGTTTGGAGTACTGATTGAAAGATTGAGTTGACTCATGAGAAAATCAATTAAGCTTGATTTGGATTGAAGAGATTTGGATAAGTCCATAGGATTAAATCATAGGGCTTAGGAAAAGTTTGGGTTATGGATTTGATTTGAAATTGATTTAGAGGTTTGAATTTGATTATTGATCTTGGTATGTTGATTGAAGGGTTGAATTGGTTTTGAGAAAATCAATTAAGTTTGGTTTGATTGAAGAATTTTGGCTAAGTCCATAAGGTTAAATCATAGCTTAGAGAGGCTTGATTGAATTGATTTTCCATTGATTTGGTGTAGATTTAATTGGATTTTGATGGATTGAATTTGAGGTTTGATTTAGGCTAAGGAGGTAGACATAAGTTGGGTTTATGCTACAAGGTTGGTGGGTTATCCTAGTCTCTAAGGTATGATATAAGCCCTATGGCTAATCCTCCAAAGTCTCTAGGCTTAGGTTAAGTGGTCACCTAGCCACTAGAAGTGTCTTATGACTAAAGGGTTCTTAGTGTCTAAGAAATTATTAGATCTATGATGGAGGATTGGACCCTCACTCCAAAAGTGAAGTCAACAATAATATATTAGCATCAAGTTGACTAGCAGTGGGTTGATGCTCTGTCACGAAGAGCTTACGTAAGTTGAAATATTATTTTTGAATTATAATTTAATTAAAAATATATATATTCTTTAAATAACATTATAATTTCTTGTAGGACAATTACATGAGGCTGAAGTAGGTTTCTAGGCTCGCAAGGGTTGTCTTATGATGCACACCATTCATTCTCTTGAAAGAGTAGTGATTCAATCGATGAAATAGTTAGAAGGCATGTTACGATGAAGGCTAAGGACATGGAGGCAATGATGACTGCTCAGATAGAAGTTTAGATGGCTGTCATGGAGTCTAAAATGAATAAGATACGTAGAAACATACGAAAAGGGAAGGACCCAATAGTGGAAGAGGGGGAGGATGAGGACAACGATGACAAGGAGATTAACGATGACTAAGTATTTATTTGTACTCATATTTTTATTTCTAGTTTGAGCATTTTGTATTTATTTATATTTGTATGATATTATTGTTACAATTTAATTTAAGAAATTGGGTTATTTGTTGAAATGTTAATATTTTAGAACTATTTAATTTTAGTTAAAAAGTGATTGAACCATCTTTTTTTAGTATGGACTTCTTGTTTAGATGTTATGAGTATGTCATAGTCAATTGTGAAGCAATTATAAACTCATCATGTAATTTTTCTATAGGTTTAAAAATTAGAATATATGTGAAGCTCTTTCATTTTTTTTTTCAAATATGTATAGGTTTCTAGTAGATTTTCGATAGATTTTTGTTGCTAAGTTGGATATGAACTGTCACAATACCTTCTGGTAGACAAAAAATTTTGATGGCAGACTTTTCGACAGATTTATAGCGAACATCCACTGTAAAAAATTTCTAGCAGAATGTTCACTAGAAATTCATCCGTTCTCCTCAAACTAGCTATTCTGCGGGTTTGTCAGTTAATTTTATGTAAAACTATTTTTGACGGATTTACCATGAAAATTCACCAAAAACACATTTTCGTTAGATTTTTTAGCTGGCGAGATGCTTTTCTAGCCAAAGTTTTACTAGCAAGGTGGAATTCATCAAAAAAATTGTATTTTAGATGGATTTTTTCATTGGAAATTGATAGTTTTCTTATAGTGTGATGATTAAGGAGCTCCTATGGATTTTTTTTGGGTTGAAATGGTAGGTAACTGATCCATTGAGTTGATTGAGCTAATTTTGAGTCATGATGGTGCTTTTGGCTGAACTATGAGTTAAATTTTCTAAGTCAATTTTGAGGATGGTCAAGTCAATCTCCAAAATCTCAATGCCAATTGTTCCAACAATTTGGTCAATGTGATAGATGAATTGTTCAAATTTAAGAAAAGAACCTATTAGGGAATGGTTGAACTCAAGAAAAGAACACCAAGCTTAACTATAAAAGAACCTATGATGTAGAAAAGATTTATGTGCGTCCATCCTACATGGGTTCCTCCTAAGGGTTTGCTAAGGCCAACCTAATAGGATTGAATAAGTCAAGGCTTTAGATCATCGAGGAAGATATGAAACTAAGTCATATTAATTTTTTTTATGTCAACATATATGAAGAATTATTAAAAAAATATTCATTATTAAATGAACTATCACTTAATATTAATAATAATAAGAAATTACTCATAATTAAGTCTTGGCTCGAATAGAATGCATACTAATATAAAGTCATAAAATTGCTTTGTATGCTTATAAGTGCACTAATATGGTAGGAATATCTGAAATTATCAACCATTAGGTATAGGATTTATGTATTCAACTAGGGTATAAACACTTAAGGATTAAAATACTCTAGGCATATAGAAAATAACTAAAATTCCTATAGTGTAATGTAGCATTCTCAATAAAAACCATCTGTTTAGAAAGGAAAAAAAAAAACATGAACAAGTATATGTGTATAGTTGAAACCAAAGGTGTTCAATCATAAAATGTTATTGAACCACAAAATGAATTTGTTAAACTTGTATGACTCAATCAAGCAAAAATTTAATTGTAAATTTTGTCTTCAAATGTTAGCTTCATGACCTCAGATCAAGAAAATAAAATTGAGAGTTTTCTAAATAGATAGTTTCTAAGAAAAAGGCTAAAAAGATGTAGGACTTGTAATCTTCACATATGAAGGAAAATATCTATAGAAGAAATAAAATGAGATAGCTCAGTCATACGTACTAAAATTTACTCAACATTCGACGTATAATTTTTTTTGGGTTAGTCTTCCACTTCTTAGCATATTAAGACTTCTTAATTGTAATTAAAATCATGTTTGTCTAAGGCAACATGCATTGTATGGTATTTACTTTTAATGAAAAACTCTAATGCATACTTAACTTGGTCATGTCATGAATGTGCACCTATGCTTTGTGGTTTTGAACACTAGCTAGCTTCATCTTATGCCTTCTTGAAGAGATATAAGAGAGCAAAAGTGAATTAAAAGATTTTATTATAGCAAAATTGAATTTAAATTTAAAATATTGTTTAGATGATTTTAAGGTGATTTATCATTTTTATTAAAGTTAATAAAAAATTGTTTGTCTTATGAGCCTAGTATTAATACATTTATAGCCTAGATAATCACATTTTAATAATAAACATAAAATAACAAGTGAAAAAATAAGTTTAAACAATCAATGTGTTGTGATGGTAATAAAAAAAATAAGTTGGTGTAATTAGATAATCTAATTATACATAAAAAATAGTAGCTAAGTTCTATTCAATAAGATTAGATAAATTAAATAATAAAATATAAGTATTAATTTTCATCTGCTTCTAGTTTATTCTCCTAATTCAAATTACACATTTGTTTGTTGGGATTAAGATTGGCTACACTTGGCTAGAAAATACATATAAAATTTTAGAACCATAATGAAGAATATATTCTAAAACTAAATGGAGCAACCGTAACACATGAGAAACATAGAATCATAAATAATATTATTATAAGATTTATATGTTAAAACATAACCTTGTAAAAGGAAATAAAAGTAATGGTCATAGTACATATAGAAGAGTATCTCTATCCAAGTGCAACAAAATAACAAAGCTGCATAACACGTCACAAAAAATACTATAATTAATTTTGAATTTTAGCTGCACTCAAAGTGCCCTCTTAGGTGCCATATCATCTTAACAAAGCCAAATAACTTAAGTTCATTTTTTACACTTTCTAATACAAATATTTTAGGTGTTCCTCCAACTT
Source organism: Cymbidium sinense (assembly GCA_021442155.1). Lineage (NCBI taxonomy): Eukaryota > Viridiplantae > Streptophyta > Magnoliopsida > Asparagales > Orchidaceae > Cymbidium > Cymbidium sinense. The sequence continues at coordinate 60,461,643 of CM038233.1, forward strand.
TCTTAACATATTCCAAATCTATGTATTCACTCTCTTAATTGGGTCATCTAATGACCTGGATTTTATGTGACCAAACAATCTAAGTTAACCCTATCTGATTTTATCTCCCACTAGAGCTACTCCAGTTAAGCTTATTAAGTATATATTCATCTCTCATTTTGTCTCTACGTGTAAAGTCACTTGTCCACTAGAGCATGATAATATCTGCAACAGTTAATTTTATGCTTCTTTTTACCTGCTAACATTTTGTGCCATAAAGCATTTTATGCCATCTTATCTCCATTTACTTGCTAACATTTTGTACCATAAAAGCAATGGATTATGGTGAATAAGGAATTTCCAATGGATATTTTTCTAGCGAATGGGAAATTTCTAGAAATTCCCCCTGGTATTTTTCATGGGTTTGTTTATTAATTCTTCACAAAACTATTTTTGATGGATTTGTCATTAAAATTGCTGAAAATAGTTCTTCTTTTGTCCAAATTTGTAGATGTTAGATTGCATTTCCAACCAATGTTTTAACGAGGGTAAAATCCATTTATAATCCATTTGAAATTTATATTTTGATGGATTTAGTATGATTTCAATGGATTTTTTTGCTGGAAATTGGCACTTTTCCTATAGTGGATGTACTTGTACAAATTTAGTCTCTTACTAGTGGGTGTTTCTACACTTATCTTCTATCATGGCAAACTTTGAGGTTCAGTTCACTCCTGTCAGGCCACAACTACTGGCTAACAATCCATTGAGCAAGATAGCATGAATACTCTCTGAGTACACTAATACTCCTTGGGTTTATATTTAATTGTTTCATTGTTCCGGTCCATATAGAGGTGACTCATAAAATGTACAAAAGAATTAAGATAGAGATTAATTACAAGCATTCAAAATTTTTTTTAAAATTTTTTTTATTATTTATGTCACATCACCTTTGACATGATCTCTTCTTTTATCATTTTATAGGATATAAAAAGAGCTTGAACCATTGGATCAAAATTTCCTTACTACTCTTTATTGTGGAATTGATCTCACATCCTTTTGTTGAGCTCTACTTATCAGCAAAAGTGAATACTTGCCTTGGACTCTAAAAGGCCTCATGCTGATTTTGATCATGCCCAGGTTTGGTCGGGTTTTAAGAGGAAGGCAAAGAAGACTAAGAGAATAATAGAATTCACTAGAGTTCCTCTACTTTAGTCGAGTGCTTCATCGACTTCTATTTAGAGTGAAGTTGCGGCTCCAGCTAAGTACAGCAATAAAGATCTGCGAGTGGAGTTGATTGTTCCCATTTTGGTTGAGGAGAGTATTGTGGTATTAGTAGAGTGATCTTCTGCTCCGAGTATGAAGAAGATTACTAGGGCTAAGAAAAGGAGGAAGAAATTCCTATTATTCGACAGAGAAAAGTCCTAGCGAACATGCTTGCATGGAGGATTGTCACGTTGAGGAAGAACTCATCATTTTTCACAACTTCATTATTCTTTCTATGGCCTCTTATGATTTCTTTTATTGTTGTAACTTAGCATGTTGATTGTTTGAAAATTTGTAGAGGGAGATAATGGGAAGTCGCTAACTCCCAAGGATATTTCTCTAGATCCTCTAAGTAAACCTGAGATGATTGTTCTTGTGGGAGAGTTATTGGGGCATAATCTAAATGGCATGGAACTTCATTTACTCCAACAATGGTTTCCCTCGTCAAGGACGATGACTTTGATTGATCCCTATGTAGATATCCCTTTGTTTTAATTGATGAACTTGCTTCTCGTCATGTAGGGGTGACTCCTGTTCTACTGAGTCTTGACTCAGTGGCTGTGAGTCTTCTATTGTGGCTAGACTTTCCTCTTTTAGAGATGGACATTGTAACCCCAGCTCTTTGAAACACTGGAGTGACTAATTTCATTTCAATAGATATAGAAAAAATGATGGTGAGCTTTCCTCCATTAACTCACTGTGACAGCTATGAGCCTAAGAAGAACGAGTTCTCCCCCCAATGGGGAAGAAATGTTGAAGGAGTGCATTAGTCGCCTTCTTAATCCACCGAGTTCATTGTCTTACTGAAGAGAGTCACTCTATTTGAAGATGGTGCAAACTCGTTGAGACAGGTGGTACCAAATTGCAAATGATGTTGGAGGCTGAGTTGTAAACGAGATTTGTTTTTGAGGTAGAGCCTTAATGGAGGTTGGCGACCATAGAAATTGAGTTGGCTTTGCTTTGTCACTGCTTGAGTCGAATAAGTCATCTCTCGTCATTACGGGAGCCAACTTCATGTTTTATTACCTGTATAATAAGGAGGCATTTGTCGACGACCCAATTGTAAAATAATTTTAAAAATGATGTAAAAAAGTAGTGGTGAGTGCATGTGAAATTATTTGTTATTGTAATAAAAATTATTTATCTTAGTGAAAGGGATGATTGTGTTTTTTACTAGCCTTTTTTATGTTGAGTTTTCTTAATATTTTTTGTGGTTATGTGTTGATTCTTTAAATGACTTTGTCATGACTTACGTGTGTATGATTTTCAGAAGATTTTATAATAATTTTTATATTAAATGATCGATGTGACACCTACACGTTACGAAGACCTTTTATTTCGCTTATAAATTTTCCTTATTGTGGTTAGGTAAGCCTTTATTGATGTTTCTTCAATCTCATAGCAAGTTATTCCCTTTAAAGTTTCTTCTAATAATCTTCATTAAATCGAAGGTCCTATGTCATTTTAATGTCAATCTTATTCTTACTAGGCTAAGGCTGAAATAGGATTTCAAGTGAGGCAAAGTTAGGATTGAATTTATTAAATGCTCTAAGCATAAGAATGATGAGTATTGCTGATAAATATTAATGCTTGAAATTTTTATAAGTATAAGATAGAAACAATCAAGTATATGAATAAGTGAGACAGGTAGTGACAAATCTAAGCTCATTCCCAAGAACATTTGCTGGTTGCCATTTTTCAGGTAAATGAGTACATCTCCTTCCTACCACAAGCTTCAATTTATATATATATATATATATATATATATATATATATATATTTGCTTCATAAGTTTAAGATTTATTTTCTAATGGTTTTGTTAGATATATGCCCTATTCCAATGTTGAACATAATAATACATACAAACATTGATCAATCTTTCAAATTTTGGTTTACTGTAATACATAATTATATATATATATATATATATATATATATATATATATATATATATATATATATATATATATATATATCTTCATTCACATTTTCTTGAAGAAATTACAGATAACTCTAATAGATCGATAGATAACTTCTCTAATAAAAATAAACAGAATATTTCAACTAAAATTAGTCAGTCGGACCCAGAATCTTAAATGAAGAATACCCCTTCTGCTCCTTCCCATATTCCTGAATCTCCGACCCACTTCCAATAGTTATTGTACGGAATTCAAATTCCATTGGAGAAACAGATGGATCCCAGAAAATGTCAACCTCCATCCCATCAATATGAAAGTCAACATTTCATCCTTATTTTCGTCTTCTTATCGTCACCTGCTGAAACAGCACTCCATCAATTTCCAACCTTATCATCCAAAGTTTATTAACATTCTTCACTAGTCTTATCTGAACGTTGTGCTGGTCGCCATTGGCTGAGAAGCGAGCTTTTGAGGCTATGAACAAGGCGCCATGATCGCCAAGACGCGACAGTGGATCTGGAGGTTCAAAAACTAGGTTCAGGCACAGAAGCCTCCATAGGATCTCGAGTAAAATCTCTTTGAGAAAGCTCCAAGCTTGTATCAATTGGCAGACAGTCCTCATCATCACCACCGTAGCAAATATTGATGAGGCTACTCATCCTGACTGAAGAAGAGAGAAATTTTTTTGAATTTAAGTAAATTTTCTGACGTGATACTAAGAAAAGCATGAGAAATTCAGAATTTAAAGATACATGCATGAGATATTTTTATGGAAGATAATAAAATAATTTGTTATAATTCCTAAACGTTATTGGGATACTGTGGAATTACTTTATTGAAGAAAAAGCACTACGTTTTATAATTAGTTAATAATAAATGGTTTGGGGTGGTAAGAATATGATGGTTAATTGTTCTAGACCTGGTGGTAAATAATGTTAATAGTATAATTTTGAATGGAAATAATGAAAAAAATTATGAGGAATTAATTCATGATGTTTTTGAGTACAGAATCTTGGGTAATTGATTGTCTTTTCTTTATTAATTTCCTAAATTAAGAAATTACATTGATATATGGTTTGAATTTTTTTATAATGGAATTGCCATTTAAGAGAAAATAATATTCTCATAGTTACATCGAACTTCCTATCCTACAAAGAGGATACTAGAATCCCTTTTGTTGGATTCGTATTAATCTATGGCAATGGCAAACCCCTGTTAGTAAAACTTATATGGCCTCATATAACTTTAAAAAAAAAAGAGAGGGAAAGAAAAATTCTTTGAAGATTTTATTGACATGACAATACTCTTAAAGATCCTCCTTAAAATGATACATTTACCATCTATCTATATATAGGTCTTTTGGGCACTATAAAATGATATATGCTTACCTTATAAAGGACAGATAAGAAGAAATACATGACTATACACTAATAGATACAAGGACATCTTGGTCAAAACATTAATAAATAGACATGAGTATCCGCCAAGTGAGGTGATTGGAGAGAGTCACCAAATTAGAAGATGACACAAGCATGCCAACGAATAAAGAATGCGAACAACCCATGTTAACTTGTGTGACCAAACAATTAACTTAGGGTTTATGATTCGTATGTGGGCCAAAAGAAGTGGTTCATAGGCCTAGGCAAGTGATGAATAGGCCTTGGTGAGTGACTCTTAAGCTAAAGTGAGTGACCATTTCGAATACACTTTGTACCTAGTAAGTATACATTGGTTCTTAATTTTTTTAGATATACACTTAATTCTCTGATTATCATAATCTTTTAAGAGTAACTTACAAAAAGATTAAAAGGATTTAGTTTAACATTTATTATTATAACTAATTAGTTAGATATCTTATAAAAGAAATAAATAGATTTTACAATCCAGTTTATTCATTGCATTATAAGTAGTACCTAATTTATACTTTGATAATGGATTTAATTTAACTTTTGTGCATCATATCAATATTTGTCTATATATGGCATAGTGGACTTTATTTGAAATTTCATCTCCTCTTTTAACCCTCCCCTTTTATCATGACTTAGCAATTACCCATGTCACGTACAAAGAAAGTGATAATAATTCTAATTACAAGCTATGTTAGAGTACTCTTTACGAATACAAATAATGTTAATGAATGAAAGGAGAGTAGAGATTATCTTGTGGATAAGAAGAAAGAAATGATTAGTAAAAAGGGTAGAGCATAATGAAGGTGTAGAGGCTCCATTACATCCTTCCTATTAGGGTTCTTAATGAGCGATTTGAATCGATAGAAACGAACCATTCGATTTCGAGCTGCTCAAATCATTTTCTATTCGATTTCGAGCAGGCTCATTTTGATTTCAAGCCAACTCGAATTGAACAATTTTAACTTTTTTTGGCTCTAATTTGAATAGAGTTGGCTCATTTTGATCGAGTAGCTTGAATTTAATAAAAATGATTATTAAAAAATTAAAAAAATGAATTAAGTGCATGAAATGAAAAAAAATATGATTTTCAAAGAAATAATATTTATACTTCTAAAATATATTATATTTATTTTAAAGATTACATGTTATAACTCTATACACTTAATTTTAGGAATAATTTTATTATTACAAACTTAGAAGTATTATATATAAATTTAAATTTTTTTAATAATAGATAAATTTGATCCGATCTCGAAGTGGTTCAATCCAATCTATGCCTGGCTCAAGATCATCTCGAAAAAAGTTTGATCCAAATCTTTGGCTCATAACTCGGTTCAATGTAATCGATTCGATCTCGATCAGACCCAAATTTTGATTCGATTTTTGAGTGATCCTCAATTTTCAAGCTAAACTAACAGCCTTACTTCCTATAAAATGGAAATATTCATTTGGTGTAGGAGCTCATAGAAATTTTACTTAATTTAAATCTTTTCATATAAAATCTTTCAATCAATCCATTTGACTGCATGGTTTGAAGAATGAAGGTGCCATTTTTTTCCGTCACTTGAAGACTTAATAAAAGTTGAGTTCACTTATCATACTCATTTGAATTCCTTTAGTCATCAAAGATGAGAACTCATAGCCTAAAGATTCATTTGTATTTTTAAACAAAATATCATTCACATATACTTGTACAAACAAATATTGTTGACTCCATGAGCCCAATGACTCAATTATTTGATTTTGATGATAACAAATATATGATTGAAAGCTACTAATATTTTTTTCATGTGTTTTAAAAAAATTATTAGACCCAAGTTAATCAGTTAACTCAGGAAGATCATTTTAGTGGACTTCGATTTATTTAGAATTTCATTATTAATTACATAACATGACAAATAAAGCTCACAAAATAATAATGATAATAGCTAAAAAATGCATTCAATTTATTTTAATTGTTGGAATATTTTTATCAAATTAATTTGCATTATTTTTTCTTAAAATTTCATGAAATTATTTTTTTGGATAATTCGGTCACATGCATTATATAAAGTCTTATACATTTCACTTTAAACTTAATTTAGTTCATTTAAATGTTAAATTTATTTATCTCCGTGGTTCATTTATTAAATCATCCATTTATTTTAAGCATGTGACATGGAATATTCAATTAAATAATGTAATTATTCTTTTCTCTCTCCTAGTTTTTTCTCTTTCATTTCAATTTTTGCATTTTTTATGGCTCATAATGGTATAGCTGAATTTCAATTGTATTTCAAATTTTTTTTCTTTAATTTATTTGATTTATATTTTTGAAAATTTTCAAATTTAAAATTGAATTAGGTTTAAATTATTTCCAAAATTGAATTCTCCATTTTTGGATTGATTTGGCAAGCCCTTTGCTTATTGAAAAAATTTTATTTGAATTGATTTAAATTTAAATTTGGATTATATTGAAATTAAATTATTTTTTAATACAAATTATTTTTGAAAACTATTGTTGCCAACCCTTGATATATAATTATAAATTCAAATTGAAATCTCTAAGAAATATATGATTCATCCATTCATGGTAACATCTTTGATTGTCTCATGAAACTTGAATTAATAGATTTAGTTTATTCAATTTAATTCAATTTAGTGTCTTAATTTTTTTCTTATTTATTAAACTAATTGATTTGAATTAATATCTCTTCCCTGCATCCTTAGCTGCCCCACATAAATTTGAATTTGATTATTTTGAATTCAAATTAAGTTGATTTGAATTTTAAAATCAACTTAAACTCTTTCCAATTTAAATTACCTTTTAAAGTTTTCCACTTTATTTTCTTACTTACATGGCCAACCCCCTCCTTGATATTTTCTATTTAAATTTATTGCATTTGTGCTATGACTCTCTTGATGAACAATTACTTGGCCAACCTCTTTTAAGATAATTTTTAAAGAACTTGCTCATTCAAGAGTTCAAGTTTCCTCTTATCATTTTCTTTCTTTCCAAGCATTCTCAAGAGGATGTTGCAACATCTTTTTAAGGCTTCATCTTGCATTGAAGGAGAGTCATTCAAGCTTGATCTTGCCTCTCCAAACTTTTGTTCAAAGGGATTGAGCAAAATTATTCTCTAATTCCTTTAAGTGTGCTTAGTGGCCATGATGATTTGCAAGATTAGACATATGTGATTTGGAGTTATACTTGCTCATGTAAATGATATGAGCAAAGTATATAGAAGATTATACTTGCTCATTTAAGAGAGTATGTCTTTGGGGTTGTACTTGCGATGTAGCAAAGCATATGTGATTTGGGGTTATACTTGCCTAAGTGTAGAGTATGAAAGGTTATTGTGATCTTTTATGATTTAGTGAATTCTAATTTGGGTGGATAAGAATAAACATAGGTCAAGTTTTGGGTTTAGTTGAGTAAGTAAAATTCTTGTGCATCATATATTTTACTTTTGCATTTACATTTTCTTTGTTTTTTATGCCATGTTTTAAGATTGAAATTAATTTTCACCAATTTTTCTATTAAAATTAAAATTCATTTTTAACATGATTTTTTTAAATACTCAATTCACCCTCCCCACTCTTAGTTATCATAGGCTCTTAATAATTTTTTTTGCCTTAGACTATATTTTGCCACATGTTTTCATTTGATTATATGAATTTTGCAACACTTATACTTTGAATTTTAAATATTTAAAGATTATAAGAGAGAAACAAAATCTAGTCATTAATCCACAAAATCATGTGGAGAATCATTCAGAGTAGATTTGGGGGCAAATGATGTCATATGGGGCTCAATTAGTGCTTGGTGCTATAGGAGCTTAGGTGCTTAATTACATGAAGTAGATTTAGAAGCCAATGACCGAGCGCCCATGGCACTTAGATGTTAAAATTTGATTCTAATGTAATCCATGGAAAAGAACTTCGTGCATAGGACCCTAATCTTGGTTCCTAGATGCCAAACCTAGAAGTTCCTAGCACATGAAAAATATAACATATTGCCTAGGTCGACTGTCTTCAAATTTTGTTGGATATTCATCAAATTCTTGTATTTTTAGGAAGATTTAATGCACTATTTATGCATATCATATGAATGAATTTGGGAACTTATCTAGCCAATATTCTATATTTTTTTCTCAAGTATTTCATGGCTACTTCAAGTTTTATAGAGAAATTAATCATTAAGGAGATCTTAAGATTAAGGAGACGTGCAAGGCTATGAAGATGGTATTCTTAGTGTAATTCACCTAAGGCTTTTTCTTCATTCCTTTTTATTAAGTGTAAAGATGTTTATATCTCGAGTTCTCATGATTTTTTTTCATGAACTAAACTCTCCTTTCTGAAAGTTGGGTGTAGCCATATTATTTTCTTATTTGTTTGGATTTTGAATAAAAATTCAAAATTTTTATTTCTCTTAACATTATGTATTTTATTTTAGGTTTTATTGCCAATTGAATTGATTGGTCATCCATTTAATATATTAGGTGGTCTGTTTAGAACTGAGATATGAAAAATAGGCTCATCGTAGGAAAAATATCATGGTGATGGATTGTAGAGAAGAGATAACTATAACAAAATTATGTTGTCCTTCTTAAGATCAACAGAATTTTATGGATTTTTTTGTATGAAATTTATCACTTAAAGGAAGATTGGCTGTTAAAAAATGAGGATCCTTATCATTCAAGAGAAAGATAGTGACCCCCATGATCGAACTATGATAAAAAAAAATAAACTCTTTATTTTGTTAAAATCTAAATATCACAAAACAATATAAGTGAAACTTAATCCCTAGGTTTAATTATAATAAGATCACCCCTTACAAATTCTTATTGTTGTTAGTCTATTAGTTTTATGTAGACTTAGGAATGAATTTTAGAATTTACACCCCATTTTTTTTTCAATGTTCAATAATAAACATTCAACCCTAATTTGATACTTAATGTGTACTCTTTGTAAGAATTATATTGCACTCATGTATTCAGTATTTATTAGTTGAGGTGACTATATACTCTTGCACAAGTGGGTTATCCCACACATCATCAAAGCATTCTAGTACCTCTTTACAATCTTGTCTGTCTTATTTCTAAGTCCTTTAAAGCAGGTTCACTGATCTTTAAATTATTCAACTCTTGCTACCACATTGCATCTTTCTTTCTATGGTGGGGGAACCTCAAGTGTGCAAGGAAATTTCTCCTCATCAAACTCCTATTATTGATGTCTCTGTGGTGTTTATTTTTTTTGGTTTGGTGTGCTTTGTGTGTATATGTGAGGGGACACCATGCAGATCCATAGATGTGCTTATTAGGGTGATCGAGTATGACATTAAGGAATAGTATACTATATCAAGAGATAGAATTCATTACCCTATAATGGACTTAATCACCTAATAAGGACTCTTAAGGCATGATGAGTCTTCGAATAAACTAGAGATTTTTTCCCTACTTTTCATGAAAAAGTAAAGCAGAGTTTATTTAAACTGGGTTCATTAAGTTACCTATGGAGGTAAGCCTCCACAATTAATTACATCTTCAGTAAAATGAATCCCCTAAGAATACTCTCGATTAAAGTAGACAATTATTATCTCCAAAGAGTTTGAAGATAGGACTATCAAATGATTGGTTGTATTTTTGAAAATCAAGTGGGAGACATCAAAAGAGAAGAGTTATTATTGAAACCAAAGGGAATGAGTAGGGGTGCTCATGATACTAGGAGACCTAGTGAGCACTCCAATATATCCTATGGTTGGGCTATATATATTTTAAATTGAGGAGATTTATTTGTTTGAGTTAAAATTTTATTAGAAATCTAGGACTTATAATTCCATAATACAAGATTATAGAAATATCTAAGAGGTGAGGATTTATGTTTGTAGCCCTCAAAGGAAAAATGTGACATCAGATCCTAAATCTAAGGAGCTTTGGTGAGAGCCAAAATATGACCTAAATCTAAGGCAAAAGTGGGTATATGGTTTACCTATAAAAGAGAGAGCAAACCACAGGGATGCTGGGCTTATTATCGCATGGAGTGACAATCACCTAACTCCTCCTACGCTTTAAATCCATGTAAGCAAGTCATATTTTTTCAAGATGGATAGGTTCTTATTTACTTAGAATAGAAACTAAGTCCTTAAACTCACTCCCTAAGAGACTAGATCATGAAGGGCATGAGTAATGACATAAATCTAATGCAAATTTGTCAAGTTTTATTTGATTTTTGAACTTTTTATTTTGACAGTGCTATAGATTTTATATATGTCTAAATGCATGAGAAATTGATTATGGGCTAAATCAGAAGAAAGAGGAGTCTCTCCATCAATGGCTCTTATAGGTTAAGCTTTTATTCTCTAGCACAGATGGAATCCCTCTCTTAACAAGAGTGGAAGAATATGACATGCATGATATTATACATTCAATCATTCAACTAAGGGGTTGCTAAACATTTTATTATCTTCATTTAATTCCTAAGCTTTTATGCGAGGTTATGAATTATTTTTAAAATTTTGGTTATAAGTTGTTAGTGGGATAGAAAATTTACTTTTATCTTAATAGCTTAATCGCATCCAGGCCACATAGCAATCACCAATCATAAAGAAATTATGAAAAAACATGCTATTTCTAATGCACAAGCTAAACAAAATATCAAACAATTTTACAAAGAGTTATTGCAAAAGAATAAGAGGCTAAATCGCCATAACCCAAAAAAGAAATGTGGTAGTCGAGCTCACCCTTAAACATCTCAGTACAATGAAAGAATAATTACAATTATGAAATGATAATTGTTATGGGGGTCTTCATTCTTCATTCTCCATTCTTCACTTATCCTCTCTCATTTCTTAACCTTGATTTGTCCATCTCTTTCTTTTTTTTTGGCTTGATTGGGATGTAGCTTGCTCCAATGGCATCACATGGTACATAAGGCATGGTCTTATAACCAATGCTCACCTTAATACCCATAAGCATAACATGATTAGGCTAATATCGACCCCTTAAGCATAACCCCTACATAAAACATGATTAGGCTAATATCGGTCTAACATTCAGGCTACGCATATACACCCTAACATCTAGTCTAAAATAATACATCACAAAACTAAACATTCATCAAATCATGCACCTAACATAAAGCTAGAAATGGTGACTTAGCCTAATGTGCATGTGTTAGAGCTTGTGGTATGTCCTAACTAGGCTTTAGAGTTATGACTTGCTGCTGAGAGAGATTTAATTTATAAAGGGTTGATTTCTCTTTAAGTGGTTTAGTTGATTTGAGATTTTACTTAATATTTTCTTTTGTTTCATATAACCTACACTTAGCAACTAAGTGTTATAAAGAGAAGAAAGAGAGAGAGAGTCTCTCTTTTATCCCTACTTTAAGTCATTTCTAAAGTAAGTTAATTAATGAATTTCCTTTAGTGAATGGTTTATTATGTGTTTTAATTAACCCTAAATTTAGGTTCATTCTAAATAACCATATTCAATAAGAAAGGCATCTTAGGATTAATTAGGATGGATTACTATATCATATAACACACTCATTGTTCATTTCCATTATGTATATCATGCATATGAATAATCCTAAGCATACCTATACATGCAATATAAATCTTAGCACACTTTAATGATGAATATAAAGAAATGTATTTTGAATTTAAATTTTTATTTATTGATTGAATTGTGAATGCATGTCTTTATTATATAGAAAATAGGGATTTTTCATCCATTAGCTAAGAACACATCCACATGTATAAAAGTTTTAAGTGAGTAGGACACCATTATTTTCTACACCAGGGGCGTAAGGTACAAGACCTACTTATGGCTACTTAAAGCCTCACAGCTTAGGGATGTCTAGACTAATATACCACTTTTCTTAGATTCATGTAAATGTATGAATAACTATAAGGATAGGAAAATCCATGCAAGAGTTATTTTTTATTTATTTGATTTTTGATTCTCATTCATTGGCCACATCATATATGCATATGTATAAGAGTTTTAAGTGAGTAATGCCATTATTTTCTACACCAAAGTTATAAGACCTACTTAGACTACTTAAAGCCTCAAAACCTGGATGTCCGACTAATATACCACTTTTCAATACATATGAATGTTCAAAAGAACCAAATGGATAGGAATCATGCAAGAAATTATGTTTGATTTGGTTATATGAATTACATGTGTAATATAAAATTCTTCCTATGTCTTAACATAGAGATGCCTAAGAATAGATTTAGGAAAGTGTTGTGTTCTTTTCAAATGAACTATACACTTGCAAATCTTATGTGAATCCATGTTAAGGTAGGGAAAGAGAACTTTATAATGCACATCTTATACTATCATCACTTGCAAGCTTACAGATATTTGTAATTAGCATTACTTCATTTATAATAATTGATTAATAGGTTTTGAAAATAATTTTTGGTTTAATAGTGATAATAGCCACTCATATTCTTAATTTAAGTCAACACATGCAATTTGACATAAAAGAAAATATTTTATTTAATTATTTTTTAAAAGAAATGAATGCATGATTTTATATGGCAAATAATATTTAGCATGATTGAAAAGAAATAAAGGAATGTAAACACATGATTTCAGTTATCCCAATTAATTCTTAAGGACAATCATATTAAATAAGGCTATTCAAAATGAACCAAAATTCTTTAAAGATATTTTTATCTTTAATTTGATTTGATTTAAAATATGAGAGAGGTTTGCTAATCCTAACCCATTTCTCCATGTGTGAATTAGTTTGGTTTAATGAAGAATATTTAAGTTGATTTCATGTTATAATTAGGTTAATGTATGAATTTAATGAATTAATTATCCCTCTCCTATATCACCTTAAGTTAACTAAGTAATTAATAATAAGCCAATATGATATGCAACCACATGAAAAGTAAATTTACAATGCTCCTAAGAAATGAAAAGGGGCCTAATATAATTGGCTTATGATTAGTAGTTAATTAAGCTTAAGGGATCTCACTTAATTATTTTTATGATTTTCTCACACATGTGAGACAATCATAATTTCATTATCTCTCACCTTGGGTTATTGAACACTCAAGGAGCTAACCAAGATCAATTAAAGGTTGCTTAGGTGTGGATGAATTGATTTTTAATTTTAATTTCATTAAGCTTTTAATGAATTGATTAAATCTTTTTGGTTATGTTTTAATTTGAATGATGAAATTAATAGGGAAAAGGATCAAGGCCTTAATCTAATTCCCAAATCATTTAAACATCCAATTAGATTTTGATTTCCTTATTTTGAAGATTAATCACTTAATTAATCAATTAATCGTTCCATTGACCCATTAGTTAATTAGATTTTTAAAGATAAAGAAGACTTAGGAAATGAATTAAGAAAAGCATACCCAATCACATTCCCTAAGCGATCTTACTATTCAACAGAAATAACTATGTTTAAATGATTAATCAAGTTAATGTTCATTCCCTAATTATAATTAATTAGATTAAGAGAGTGATTATGGCTTAATCAAGTGATTTCCCTAATTAAGAAATCAATAAAATCTCAAAAAAATTAGGGGTGGCAGAGGTCATCCCCCTAAACATCCTAAAAAAATTGAGATTAATTGAGTGCTTAATTAAAGTGTAATTAAGCTAATTTGATTTTTGATAAAATCATAATTAAGCTAAAATCACTATTCAAAATGAATTAGTTATAATTTTCCAATATTCTCTTCTGAAATATCTTCAAAATGAGCCAAAGTTTGTATTTTTTGGATTTTTTTTATAATTAGTTATGATTTTAGGAAGTTTCAGGATTAGAATTTAATTAATTCACCCTAATTAAAGCCTTTATTCCATCAGGACACGTGGCAACTGATGCGATGCACTTTCCACATAGCGTGATGGGATTAATTATTTAAGTAATCACATCGCGCTAACCGATGACGAGCTTTGGGTCGTCCGATCTAAGATCGGATGGCCATGATTCGATTTGTGGTTTAGAAAAAAATTAGAGGCTCTACCACAAGATTTGATCAGAGCTATTCATCTCAATCATGTGAGATGGATGTCTCATGATCTATACCATTTGCAAGTGACGGAAGATAGATGTCGTCCCTCTTTCCTCGTTCGATTTGAACTCACTAGAGCTCGGATTATCTCCAAACACTTCCCACACCTTTGAGGAAGAGAGCTGCACACATCTAATGATCAATTTTGCATGAAATTCAAAATTTCTTCGAAAAAGACCAAGCATGATTTCCCTATAGCTACAATTTTGAGGAATTACCTCACCGGAGCTAATGTCTGGAGGTGCAACGTCAGAGGTAGCTTCACCTAGTTGAGGCGAGCCCTTTGAAGAGCTTTAAGCTTGATTTGGAGTGGGAGGCTCGATTGACCAATCCACGCATGCGAAGACTTTGGCTCCGATCAAACTCACACCTCTGGCCACTTGGGATCTTGGGAATTAGTTTTGGTTAGCTTCGATAGGGTATGGTGATGGTGTGGCTAAGAGGAATTGGAATTTGATTGAGTGGAGAGAGAGTATTGCTCGGGATTGTGATGCCCTATTTTGACTTTCCTTAAGAATGGGCAATGCTGAATGGAGAGGGCTTAGGGATCCTTAGAAACACTCTGAGGGGCTTCAGAATTCACCTAAGACATCTCACAATGCAAGTATATGTGAAATTGTGTTTGAATTGTGGTGGGGTATACCCCTCAATTTCCCATCATTGATGGATAGCATGCATGTTTTGCGCTCACTCTGCCCATCCACCTGACTTGTCTCCATGTCGTGGAAGGCACGCCAGATGAGGGGGGTGGGGATAATGATGGGGCTTCCATATGGACCCATGGTCTTGATCCAATGGGCACTGGGGTTGGAGGTGAGTCAACTCACCTCCCAAAGGTCCTTGGCCAACCTAGGGTGGGTTAGGTTAGCTAGGTGGGTCAGGAGAAGGTTCCATGAAGTGCCAATGAACTGCCATGGGGATAGGAAAGTTTACTTTTGCTTGGATCCAATGGTTTTAAGGTTTAAATCTCATGGTTTGATGGCTAATCCCTTTGGTGGGGCCACTTAGCTTTTGATTTGAAAATGAATTAGGACATCTTTAGGTTGGGTTTGACTAAGTCTAAGGTCCCATAAGTTGGTTTGGAGGGATTCATTTGGACAAATGGGTTCCATTTGGGCTAGGTTGGGTTGGCCAATTGGTCAAATTGGGTCAAACTAAGGCTTAGGTTAGGTTCATATGATGATTTGGGATGTTTTTGTTCAATTAATTTGGATTGGTTTGGCCTAGGTTTGAATTTGACTCATTTGGATTCAAAAGGGTCAAATTGGTCAAGTTGACCAATTTGACCAAATTGACCAAATTAAGTTGGGTTAGGTGTTGATTCAAGTTCAATTGGTTGATTAAAAATGATTGTAGGCTTTGGTTTGGTTTAAATTTGAATTAATTTGAATTTTAGGTCAATTTAGGTTGGGTCAAGTTGACCAATCAATAACTTGGGCTCAATCATGTCTTTGGTCAAGTTCAACAAGTGGAAATGAACTTGAGCCATTGGTTGAATCATTTGGATTAAATCATGATTTGACCCATTTTGGCTTTTTAGGCCAATTTGGGTCAACTTAGGTCAAGTGGCCAATTAGGCTTGGTTTGGCTCAACTGATAACTTGGTCATGTTCAATCATTGATCATGAATGGGTTTGGGTCAATGGTTTCAATCAATTTGGCATATGATGTATTTTGGCTAGTTTGGGTTTCATTTAAGCTAAATGTTGACTTGGTCAAAGGCTAGGTTTGACTTGGTTTGACCGAATTCAAGGTGGTTGATCACCCCATGATGATTGTTGATCATGATTGAGGTTTAGATAGGCTTAGTTCAATCCAATTTGGGTTGGATTAGAAATTGGCTCAAAAAGATTCTTTAGGTCACTTTGGGTCAAGTGAGCCTAAATGGGTCAATTGGCTTGATCAAGATTTGATTCAAGTTTAGTTGAACTCACATATGAGCCTAGGATTGAAATATAAATCCAATTACAATTTGTTTGGAGCCAAGTGGGTTTTCATATGGATTTCAATTAAAAGAGTCAATTTGGGCTTGATTTGAGTTGACTTGGATTTGGTTTGATAATGGTGATTTATGTTTATATTTGGATCAATGACTGAAGTAATGATTGACTCATGAAGAAATCCATGAGTTTTGAGTTTATTTGGGTTTTATTTAGTCAAGTTCAAAAGTTTGGCTAAAGGGGCTAAAATTGGGAATTTGATTTGACTTGAGTTTGGTTTTGGACATTTGAATTTATATTTCATTTATATTTGTGAATATAAATGAAGATATAAATGGGTCATGAGAAAATCACTTGAGTTTGGAGTGATTTGGAAGAAAATTTGATTAAGCTTAAGGATGTAGGTTAAAAGGGCTAGCTTGGGTTTTGATTTGGTTTGATTTACTTTTGGTCATTGGAGGGTGGGTTTCATTTATATTTATTAGTATAAAATAAGGAATGATTGACTTATAAAGAAATCAATCATGTTTGAGTTGATTTGGATCAAAATTT
Source organism: Cymbidium sinense (assembly GCA_021442155.1). Lineage (NCBI taxonomy): Eukaryota > Viridiplantae > Streptophyta > Magnoliopsida > Asparagales > Orchidaceae > Cymbidium > Cymbidium sinense. The sequence goes on from CM038233.1 coordinate 60,478,741, forward strand.
GATTAGTTTATGGAGGTAGGTCCATATGGCTTAAGAAGGGTCTTGATTTGATTTGATTTGTTTTGATTTGGTTTGAAATGGTTAAATTTAGATTTCATTTATATTTGTGAACATAAATAAAGGAATGCTTGATATATAAGGAAATCAACCAAGTTTGAGTTGGTTTGAAGGAGGTTTGGCTAAGCATATGAAGGTGGTTGTTGACCTCATTTTTAGAATGAGCTCTCAACCCCTCCATCTTAGACATAGGACTCCTCTTAGACTTTAGGAGTTCCTTAGTCTTAAGACACATCTAGTGATTAGGTGGACACTCAACCTATCCCCAGAGACTTAGAAGAGTTAGCATAAGAATTGGTCATGCCTTGGGGTTAGGAAAATTTGTACCCTTAGCTTAACCACTCCTCCCTTCCTTCCTTCAAGTCAAGCTCCAAATCAATCTTATTTGATTTTCTCCAAATTTAAATCAACTCCATATGATTGAAATCCATGATTGAAATCTATGATTAAACCCAATGATTAAAACCCATGAATGAAACTTTAGATTCCAAACTTTTCTTAAGTCCTTAATCCTCTCTTAAGGACCTAGCCAAAATCATCCTCAAATCAAACCAAATCCTTGAAATTTTCTCATCACTCATTTATATTCTCATTTATATTCACATATATAAATGAAATATAAATACAAATCAATCAAATCAAATCCAAAAATTAAATTCCAAATTTAAAATCCTTCTTAAGTCCTTAATTTCTCTCTTAAGGACTTAGCTAAATCAATTCAAACACATGAGATTTTCTCATAACTCATTTATATTATCATTTATATTCACATATATAAATGAAATATAAATACAAATCAATCAAACTAAACTCAAAAATCAAATCCAAAACTCCAAAATTTCTAAGTCCTTTTAAATTTCCTCTTAAAGGACTTAGCCTAAATCATGTTCAAATCAATTCAAATTCATGGAATTTTCTCATAACTCATTTATATTTCCATTTATATTCATATATGAATGAAATATAAATTCAAATAATCAAATCAAATTCAAAATTCAAGCTAACTCCAAAATTTCTAAGTCCTTTAAATTTCTCTTAAAGGCTTAGCTAATCATGATCAAATCACTTCAAATTCATCAAATCCTCCCATAATCCATTTATATTCTCATTTATATTCACATATATAAATGAAGTAAAATTCAAACAATCAAAATCCAAAAAATCAAACTCAAATCCATTCAAAATCCAACTAAGCCTTTCAAGTCAAAATCTTGAACTTAGCCAAATCAACTTCAAATCAAGTCAAACTCTTGATTTTCCTTCATGATTCAATCAATCATACAATCATGAATCCAAATATAAATATAAACTTCAATCACTAACCAATTCAAAATCAAGCCAAAATCCATTTCATGTTCACCCTTTGAAAATGAAATTGTCAAATGAATCCAAACCCATTTGACTTCAAACCACTTGCAAATGGATTTACATTTCAATCATAAGTCCATATACAAGTTTAATCAAACTCAAATCAAGCTTTGACCAAGCCATTTGACCCAATTAGGCTCACTTGACCCAAAGTGACCTAAAGTACCCTTATGAGCCCAATTCAAATCCTAACCAAATTGGATTGAATCAAACTCACCTATGCCTCTCATCATGATCAACAATCATCATGAGATGATCAATCAATCAAATTTGGTCAAACCAAGTTAAACCTAAGGGTTGACCAAGTCAACACTCAGCCAAAATGAAACTTAACATAGCCAAAATCCACCATAGGACAAATTGATTGAAACTGTTGATCTAAGTTCATTCATGAACTATGTTTGAACTTGACCAAGTCAACATTCAAGCTTAACTTAGCCCAATTGGCCACTTGACCCAAGTTGACCCAAGTTGACCTAAGAAGTTAAAATGTGTCAAAACTTGATCTAAGCTAAATTGATTGAAACCAATGGGTCAAGTTCATTCCAAATCATTTGTTGAACTTGACCAAAGCCTCAATTTCCCAACTAGACCTAACCTAGCCCAATTGACCTTGAACCCTACTTGACCTAAAGGGTCATGTTGAGGAAAATTCAAACTTAACCAAAATTTATTGAAAACAAAGATAACAATCCATATGACTAACAAAAAACCTAAACCTACCCATGACAAGCTCAAATAAGTCAAATGGGTCAAATTGGTCAACTTGACCCACTTGACCTAAATGAAGTCATATGAACCAAATTCAAACCTAAACCAAATTGAATCAAACCAAAGCTACCAAAACATTTCAAATGGTCATATGAACTTGACCCAACCCTTAGTTTGACCTAATTTGACCAATTGGTCAACTTGACCCATTTTGACCTAAATGGGTCAACATGAGCCAAACCATACCAAATGAACTCCAAATCCAATGAAGCTTGGCCAAACCTATTTTCTCAACATACTTAACATATCCAGATTCAAAAATCATCTAAATGACCATTCTACCCCTAGCCATAGAACAATTTTTTGTCAAATCCATGGGGAATTTGGTCAATTCCTCTTCACATCTATTTGATACTTTCCTAATAGGTCAAGTAAACCCTATGGAGGGTGGTGCACCCAACCCAATGGGTTTGGGTCAGCCCAACTTGACCCAAGGCCAAAATCGAGCACATGGCTCAAATTGGCCACATGGGAATCATGCTTCCACTCAATTTTGAGCACATGGGAGTTTACCACTCCACTCCTAGCCCAAACCCACCATGTGCAAACCTCTAACATCAAACAATCCATTTCAGGTCTGGATAAAATGGCAAGTGAAGCTTCGACCGTCCGATTGCCTAAGGGGGGAGATATACTTCCCCTAATTCACTTCAATTCTAATAGAGCCAAATTTGATTGAGTATGGGAGAATGTTAGGAGTCATTAGCAAGAGTTCCTAAGCTCTCTAGAGGGATTTTGAATTGGCCATTCTCGATTTTCCTTAAGCAAAAATTGGGGAGCTCCAAGGATTTGCCAACTTCCATTACACTCCAATTCAACAAATTCCCTTTGCACACTCAGAGGGTCAAGTCGAGCTTGCCTAAGCCCTTTCCCAAGCTCCAAAGGAAAAGGAGGACTGACCTAGATCAAAGCTGAGCTCACTAGGAGGAGGGGTTGGTCCATAAGCTATCCACTCAACCTCAAGAGCTAAAACTTTCACCAAAGCTTCATCTCAACCAGATGAAGCTCCTCCAAGGGAATCGAGCATCAGTGATCACCTCGGGGTATGACATTTTCCAATCACTAAACTCAAAGTGGTGTGGAGCTTTATGAAAGAAATTTTGACCACATTGAATTTTGACTGTTAGATGTGCTTGCCATTAGGGTTAGATGGTGTGTGCAAGATTCCATCCCAATCCGAGCTCGATCGAGCTCAGATCTTCCCTTTGAAAGTGGATGATCTCCATTATTCCTCAGGAAAGAACATGGATGATCTCATCCATTCACGCATTTTGGATTGATGGCTGAGATTAAATCCTATTTTATATCCTATTTTATCCTTTTAAAATTGCATATTAAATCCTAGCTATTTGATCCTTGATCGAATGGCGGAGGCGAAAATGCATAGTGCCACCGCCACACGGTGCTACGATATGATATTTAAGTGGCCACTAGCATCGTGTATATGCATAGCCCTGAGCCGATAGGATTAAGGGATTAATTAGGGTTTATTTAATCCTAATTAATTACATAAACTTTAAAAATTCATCTCTCTCTAAAGAAAAATTAGAAAAATATGAGGTAAATTCCCACAGAAAGATAATTTAATCTAGAATATTCTAAAATTTGTTTTAATAGATTTTGAATATTTTCTTTCTCTAATTTTGGCTTTTATTGGAAATTTTAATTTGCTAATTAATCCATAATTAATCCACTGATTAATCTTAAACTTCTTTAGTGTATTTTGGGGTATGACTTCTACCTCCCCTAATTTGCTTGGGATATATTGGTGACTTAATTGGGAAAATTGCTAATTCATTTCCTTATTACCCCCTTAATGTAATTATGGTAAATTAAGGGTTTGATTAGAGTTTAACCTTTTGAAGTTAAGTCTTAGTGAATAGGAGGTTTAGGAATAATTTTGGGGCATTTCCCAAGCTATTCCCTAAACCCCTTTTCTTTAAATCCTCTCTTAATTAAGGGATAATTCACTAATTAATTTCTTAAAATTCTAAAACTTTCCAGAACTTAATTAATCTACTTTGGGTAGATGCTTAGGTGTTCAAGAGCCTAAGTTCAATTAACTAAATCAAAACTCAACTCATATGTGTGAAGGGTGTTTTGAAATTACTTAAGTTAAACCCCTTAGCTTAATTAATCATTAATCATGAGCCAAATTGCATTAGTCTTTCTTCCTAGTGCATTAAATTTAAATTCTTATGAGGTTTTATGTCATCTCATTGGCTCATTATTATTTGGTTAACTATGCTAAGGTGGTGTAGGTAAGGAATAATTAACATGTTTAATTCATACCTTAACCTAATCAAAATATAAAATGAATCTAATCATCTAAAAATTGAACAAAAATAATAAACACATATGGGAATGGGTTAGGAACAACAAACTCAATTCACATTTTCAAAATTCAATCAAATTCTAAATCAAACAAAATCATATTAACAAACTTTGATTTACTTTAAGCTTTCTTATTTCATAAGAATGTCTTTAGGATTTAATTAAAGTAAATGTGTTTGTCATTATTGCTTTAGTTCTTCCTCAACATGCTAAATATGTGTCATATGGTTTCATGCATCCATGCTTTTCAAATATCAAATTTAAAAGAAAATATTTTCCTTTATGTCAAATTGCATGTATTAAAGTAAGAATATGAGTGTCTATTATCGCTATTAAATTCAAATTATTTTCAAAACATATGATTCAATTATAAAAATTAAAAGTGTGTTACTTATATCATACTTATAAGTTTGCATGTGAGTAAAATATAAGGATGTGCTTAGTGCAGGTCTTCCTTCTCTTCTCTTTTAGTATAGTTTTGAATAGAATTTGTCAAGGTGTATGGGTCATTTGAAAATAACCTAACACTTGCCTAATTCTATATTCCATTCATTCTCATACTATCACTTAAGAAGGATACCTATGCTTGCACATGTAAATTGCATAAACAAAAATAAATCAACCAACACCAACTTTTACATTCTTTCTTTTCCATTCTTTTGTACACATGCTTATATTTTAGGAAAGTGGTATATTAGTTTAGACAACCCTTAGGTTGTGAGGCTTTAAGTAGCCTTAAGTAGGTCTTATACCTTACACCTCTGGTTAATAATGGTGTCGTACTCACTTTTTCCTTTCATACATTCATATGTGCATGTGAAAGTTGGATAAGAAATCCCTTTGCTACTTAAAGAAGATCATGCATCATAATCTTTCAAATTTTCTTAAATGAATTGTTTAGCATGCATCATGAAGTGTGTTAAACATTCTCATTTGTATGTATAAATATACTTAGGACTCATTCATATGCATGTTATACATGTTGGGAAAGAAATGAAGAGATGTATGTTTTGTGAATTTAGTTCATTTTACTTAATCTTAAAATGCCTTTCTTCTAAATGGGTTTGTTTAGAGTTTATCTAAACTTAGGATTAATTAAAATACTTAATTAAAACATTCATTAAATAAAATTAAAACATGAATCCACTTTAGAAGTTACTTAAGTTAGGAAGGAAAGAGAAGTTCTCTTCTCTTTCCCTCTCTTTATAACTTAGTAATTGATTGTAGGATTCACTTGAACTTAATCAAAACATAAAATAAAATAAACCCAAAATAATTAAATTACTTAAATGAAACCCTCCTCTAAGTTGAACATTCTTCACACTTAGAAAATTCTAACTTAAAGCCATAACCAAGCATACCACACAAACCTCCAAAGCACACACATTAGGCTAAGTCACCACTTCTAGCTTTTGGTTAGGGTGGTGCATGGTTTGATGTCTGCTTTTTGTTTTGTGATATATGTTTTAGTCTGGTTGTTAGGATGTATGTGTGTAAAATGAATGGTAGGGCAATCTTAGTTTAACCATTGTCTTCTGCATGGGATTATGCTTAAGGGGTGTTGTAATAAATATAGATATAAATGCTTTTTTGTGCAAGTGCTTATATCCCTAAGCATAATCCAATAGGCCATGTGGACTTAGTTACCCATGTGTGGGGTGATAAGTCCAATATATGTGCTTCGAATTTGGTGGTTTGTTTAGCTAACTTTTGTCTTGCAGGTGTTAGCTAGATTTACTTTTCCTTTTCATGTAATTTTCAAATTAGGATTTTGGAATGATTGTTATGGGGATTATGATAAGCATTGGTCATAAGATCTCATCTAATGTACCATGTGAAGCCTTTAGAGCATCCACCTTCCAACCATCTAAAAGAAGGAATCAAAGAAGATAGAAGAAAAGAAGAAGAAAGAAGAAAGAAGAAAAGAAGAATGAAGAAATGAAGTTTGAAGACCCCAATAATAATGAATTTCTTGCTTACTTGTATTTCATTCATTTGTAATCCAGGTTGTATAAAGGTAAAGCTCAGCTACCTAATTTATTTTTGGGTTTTTACAATGGTACCCGACCACAATGGGCTCTTATTATTTTGTGATTAGCTTTATAAATAATGATTTTTTTTTTGCATTAAGTGGCAACCTTTTCCTAGCTTCTTCCTTGCTTTATGTATGCCTTGGATGTGGATTATGCTTGGCTTGACCTTTGAGGGCCATGGTGGAAACACACCTCCTCCCTTCTCACTGATTTTGGCCAATAATCTTATTTCTCATGCATTAGGTATATGAATCCTATTAGCCAGATTCAAAATGATTGTCCAAAAATCAAAATAAAATAAAATCTAAATTGCATTAGATTTAGGTCATTTAAAGCATGCCCTTACATGGTCTAGTCTCTTTAGAGAGTGAGTTTAAGGACTTAGCCTCTTTCTAAATAAATAACAGCCTAGCTATCTTGCATAAAGCATATGACTTGCCTACATGAATTTAAAACCATAGGAGGAGTTAGTTGGTAATGCAGAGGTTGTAAGCCAAGTAGTCAGTTTTTTTCTCTTGTGATAGATAAACCAAATATTCTTGCCTTAGATTTAGGTTATTTTTTTGGCCCTCACCAAAAGCTCCTAGATTTAGGGCTTCCATGGGCCATAAGCATAAATTCTCACCTCTTTGGCATATTCATAATCTTGTGTTGTAGATTCATAAGCCCTAAATTTCTAATGAAAAATTCAACTTAAATAAATTAAATCAATTTCAAAAATGTAAAGCCCAACCATAGGATAGTTTGAGATGCTCGCTATGTTTCCTAGCATCGTGAGCATCTCCTACTTATCTTCATTTGGCTTCGATAATAACTCTCTCTTTGATCAATCCCATTTGATCTTCTGAAATAAACTAATCGATTGATAATCCGCCCTATTGAAATCTTTGCAGACAATGAAAATTTACCATAATTAAGAGTATTGTTAAGGGATCTCATTCCTTAGGATGTAATTAACTATGGGGCTTGCCTGTAGAACTTAACAAACCCAGTTTAAAATAAACCCTACTTTTTCATGTAAAGTAGGAGAAGAATCTTTGTACAAATGTAGACCCATTGTCCTTAGAGTCCTTGGGGTGATTAGGTCCATTGTAGGGTGGTGACTTCTATCTTTCGAGATAGTACACCTCTCCTCAATGTCATACCTGATCACCCTCAATAAGAACATCTGTTACGTGGTGTTAAATGCATAAAGAGAATACATGTATATTCCCATCTTCATTTTATCCTGCATAGGGTGAAGATGGAAGTATATATCTTATTCTTTAAAAATATGAAAATTTCACCACATATTTTTCTAGCTCTCTCCATTTTTCATAAATGATCATTGTCTTCAAGTATTGATAGTGGGTTTATACTTTGGTATGAATCTTAGAGTATCTTTCTTTCCGTTGGCACTTAGCTTATTTCATCCTTAAGTTGAGTTAGCCAACATCTTTAGGTTTTAGGACCTCACCCTGTGTTGGACTTAAAACCCTCATTGGCTTCTCTAATGGGTAAAAATAAAAAGATCTAAATAAAAAAGAAAATATTTAAAGACTTCCTCCTTATCATTTTTATGATAAGGAAAGGTACATTCTAAAATAATAAAGACATAATGAGCTTTTCATAAAAACCCTGCTTTTCAAATAGCACTCTTTCAAAAAAGAAATGCAAATAATAAAATATTTTCCACAAAATTTTCTTAAATCACCCTCATTTAACAATTCTCATACTTATTACATATAGGAACTTTCAAAAATAAAACTAACAATGTTTTCTAAAAGCATAAATGAACATTTACCTTCAATTCATTTTGATGAAGATTTCAGTTTCAAAATAAAATGATCAATCATCTTTACAAAAGTTAAAATCAAAATCAAAAATAAAATTTTCAAAACACATATGAACCTTTCCATTCAATCACCTATTGAATGGAAGTTTCATTTTCAAACAAAACTAAATTTTTCAAAAGCACATATGAACATCTTCATTTAATATACTCAAATTTATTGAATGAAGATTTCATTCCTAAATAAAAATAACATCATTTGGAAATCCCACTTAAACATATCCCATATATGATTAAGTTGGAATTCCCTCTTTCAAAAAGCAATAATCACACACAAAATAAAATTTTCACATTTACAAAAATAAGATTGATTTCCATTTCTACATACCCAGATTTGTTGAATGGAAGTCATCTTTTGAAAAATTAACAATCATATTTTCAAAATTCAAAACAAATTTGGAACTTCATTTAGCATACTCAAATTTGCTAAGTGAGGTTTCCAAATTCAAAATCAAAATTTTCAAACACATTTGGAACTTCATTTTACTCAAATTTAGTGAAATCTCCAAATTCAAAAAAATTTTCAAACACATTTGAAACTTCATTTAGCATACTCAAATTTGCCTGAAGTTTCCAAATTCAAAACAAAAAATTTTCAAACATATTTGGAACTTCATTTTTTGCATACTCAAATTTGCTAAGTGAAGTCTCCAAATTCAAAAAAATTTTAAAACATTTGAAACTTCTTTTGCATACTCAAATTTGCTAGTGAAGTCTCCAAATTCAAAATCAAAAAATTTTCAAACACATTTGGAACTTCATTTTTACTCAAATTTTAAGTGAAGTCTCAAATTCAAAAAAAATTTTCAAACACATTTGAACTTCATTTAGCATACTCAAATTTGCTAAGTGAGTCTCCAAATTCAAAACAAAATTTTCAAAACATATTTGGAACTTCATTTTTTGCATACTCAAATTTTTCTAAGTGAAGTCTCCAAATTCAAAAAAAATTTAAACATTTGAAACTTCTTTTTGCATACTCAAATTTACTAGTGAAGTCTCCAAATTCAAAATCAAAATTTTCAAACACATTGGAACTTCATTTAGCATACTCAAATTTGCTAAGTGAAGTCTCCAAATTCAAACCAAAAATTTTCAAACACATTTTTCATTTTAGCATACCAAATTTGCTAAGTGAAGTCTCCAAATTTAAAATCAAAAAAAATTCAAACACATTTTAAAACTTCATTTAGCATACTCAAATTTGCTAAGTGAATTCTCCAAAACAAAAAAATTTCAAGCACTTTTGGAAATTCATTCTTTATTATACCAAATTTGCTAAAGAGAAGTTTCCATTTTCAAAACAAAACCAAATAAAAAAACATTTTTTGAACACATCTTTTGGAATTTCATTTAGCATACTCAAATTTGCTAAGTGAAATTTCCATTTCACAAAATTAAGTGGAACTTCATCTTTAGCATACAATTGCTAAAGTAAAGTCTCCATCAATCAAAAAATAAATCAAAAAAGGAAAACATTAGGATTTCCTTAGCATACATTCTAAGGATCCTACTTTTTTAAAATCAAAATATCAAAACAAATGAAACACTTTAGAATTTCTTAGCATACTCAAATTTCTAAGAATCCTATTTAAAAAAAAATCAAACAAAATACCTTGGGTTCTTCACTTAGCATACCAATTTGCTAGTGAACAATCAAAATCAAAAATAATTAGAAACAATTATTTCAAAACACTTCATACCAAATTTGCTAAGTAAATTTTAAAACAAAATCAAAAAATCAATTGACCCTTACTTTAATATCCCAAATTTGTTGAAGGAAAGGGTCCTCAAATCAAAATCTAAATTCAAACATGAACCTATGGAAGCATCCTTCTAAAAATATTTGAATCCATTTTTTTATACCCAAATTTGTTGAGGTTGGATTCATATTCAAAATTCTTCTTTTCAATCAAATTCTAAATCTTCTCTAATCATTTGAACCCACTTAACACTTCCAAGATGTTGGATGTGTTCAATTTTCAATTCAAATTGAAATCAACAAAAAAAATTTGATCCAAGCTCATTTCTATATTGCGGTCTCGCATTAGTACACTCGGTCATAGTTGTCTTTCATTAATATTTGATTTGAAATGGCGCTCACCTTTGTGTTGGCCTTGGACAACCAATTTTTCTTGATCATACCACCTTATCCATTTGTAGGATTTGAGGGTGAGAATGACATGTGAGGCACTCCCTCTATGATTTAGGTGGCTGGGTAGAAGCAGGTTATCTAGATCGATCTACCTTTAGATTCTAATGTCTCCTCATTGAAAAGGAAAGAAATGGTAGTCCCTACTTTAGTAGTGGAACACTCCAGCACAGTGATTTTCGTGCTCCACAGTGAGAGCACCCTCATCAGTACCCTAAGGCTCCCTTAATCTGGGATTGCCTACTTTTGAGTAGAGCTCTCATTCCTCTCATCCTAGAACATGAAGGAACAAAAGCATCATTATGTTATCATACCTTCTAGGGGATGGAGGTGGCCCATTTCAATATTGAGGAGTTCTATTTTAACTTCACCTGGTTTAAAACCAATTTTATCCTCTCTCGTCTAGAGAGAGGATGAGATATGCACTTCACCTCCAGTGGTTCAACATTAACCATGGTTACTTGGAGGGGGAGGTCGTATCCCTCCTCATCTTGCCGTTGGCGGAGCTTATGATGTTCAGTCCTTCAATTTGACAGATCCATCAAAGTGTGGGAAACATATTATGAGAGGGCTAGAGGCCCATACATCTATTCATATAGGGAAGGTGTGAAGGTTGTCCCGGTGGTAGCTTCATTGATTTTCCGGTGTGCTACCCGTGTTGACCATACATAAGCATCACACTGACTCATCAGGACAACTCTTGTTCATAGAGAGTCGGTGGTGTCTCCACACACCTCCCCATCTCATCCATCCACATCTCAATTCCGCAAAGGCCATGAAGGCCATATTGAGAAGCACCTATTGGTGATCGGCTACAACCAGGGATCCTACTCAACTACCGCCTATTATGGTGAGGTCTCTGCTCGACCTTACCAGTGGTGGTGCGGAGAGGGTGGCGAAAACATTGGTCATCCCTTCACCAACTCCACAGTTTATGAAGATGGTAGCAGCTATTGTGGATGGTAGATGATAGCTACCGATGATAGTGGAACCTCTAAGAATGTCACCCCTTTCATGATAGTGTGTCTCTTCCTGATACAGTCCTCATAGGATTGACTCTCAAGAAGGTGGTCGTACCTCATGCATGAGTGATCACACCCCAAAACCATTTGTTTCCATTCATTGATCATTCTCTTGAGGAGAGAGTAGCACATTATCTTGTTAAAAAGAAGGAGATTCTAGGTATGATTGGTGATGAGGAGAAGGTTGCTTTGATCCCAATGAAGATGATTTGTTAGGAGACTCGGAGTGCGTATGGTAGATACTAGGATCTCTCCTTAAGGAGCGAGGCCATGGAAGGTGATGAGGTTGATCAGAAGATACAACTTCAAACACCTCGATATCGTTGAAGAAAAAAGATGCATAGATAGATAGGATGGCACGGCAGCTAGAGGACTTGTTAGCAGCAATTTTAGTACTTCATAAACAAGCCCCAATAGTTCATCATACTACAACTGACATTAGTCAGCCAGAGTTAGTGCATGTCTTAGACCCACACCAAGACCTTCTCGTTGAGCAAGGTAGCACTAGCATGTATAGGAAGGTAGTGGAAAAATACCTCCATACAAGAAAAAAGATATCCATGGTTTGGCGAAGTGAAGGAAGCATTGGCTCAAGCAGGAGGATCATCGGTTCAAAGGGTAGACCACAGAGGAATTTGATGCAATCAATATCAAGATGTCACCTTCCTTCAAAGCTTTGATGGTAGTGGAAACCAAGGTATACACACACTGGCAGTTGTTGTAATGTCGATTGGCGTGATGCTTTGCTATTACGCCTCTTGTTAGTAGCCTAGCATTGCTTTTGATTGGTGTTGAACTTTAATGTTTAGTAAGACATTTCTTGAGTTGAGCAACTCTTTATCAAAGTTTGGAGCTCGACAAAATTCTGTAGGTGATCTCGTTTATTCACCAGGTGAGTCCTGTTGATTATATTCTCGATCACTTATGAAATATGGCATGTCTGAGACATGCCATTGAGATTCTTTAAAGAATATCCATGCCGTTGCCTTCATGCTTAAAGGCTTCACTATCAAATATTTGAGAAGTCAAGGTGGTTACTGGAGAGGCCAACAGGTTGCCTTTTCAAGACCAATTACCCAAAGCAAAGCCACACAGGTCTATGAGAAGAAAGCGGTAGAGATAAGGAAGCAATAGCTAGAGATCGGTCCAGAGATGACCTTACACTTCCACCCCTTACCACCATTGAGGTAGCCCTCCGACCTCCATACCTCCACACACCCTCACATCTCATCAGCCAGCGGTGGCACATATACCACAGTAGTAATCTACTCTTTTAGATAAGCAATAAACCTTATTCATTTAAGAGGAAGATCAAAGATCTTTAAGAATCTCTTAAAGAAATGATTTTAGCCAGGGAGAAGTAGGCAAAAGTCATGATCTAACTTTTCCCTACCACCATATCTAGGCCATTTTGGAGGATTGCTTCACATTTAAGGACTTTGAACACAAGGCCGGTGTATAGTTATCCCAAAGGAATACCTTATGGAATAATCGTTCCATTAGGGTAATCCTTGGGGATACATGTGATCCCAAAACTAAAGAAGGTTGGGATATTTCTTATCAAAATTTAAGAAGATTGTCGAAGATCAAAACTTTCCTTCTTGTGCACAGTCGGCTCAAACCTCCAACATCAAGGAAATTTTGCAAGTTGCCTCTTCTTCGAGGAAAGGGAGCTTTTCAACATATGTCACTAGATAGATAGCAACCAGAGAATCTAGCCTCCATCCTACAATCGTAGCTTCCACATTGGTGACTTCCTCCACTTCAGCTAGTTCTTCTTCTTCTACTCGTAGAACTCTTATATCAGTAGATAAGAGCATCAAATCCATTACCCCACTCACTTTACTTGATTTCTACTTTGAACCTCCAAAAAAATCTAATAAATTAAAGAATAAAGCTATCTTGAATTACATCTGTGTGACTTATGATGGGTTACTTATTCTAATGATAACTCTTCAAGTCAAAATAACTATAATATTCATCTTCCTCTCTCTAATTGAGTTGGACTTCCTACTCAATACTACGTTCACCTCTTGAGATAGACTTGGAATCATCGATTTTGAGGGTCCCATAGGAGAAGTTATAGGTGAGCTGTGCGGTAGAATCTTCCATCATTACCATAAGTGATCCAAAGTCAATCTCATGTGGCAAGGTTCTACCTCCTAGGCGCACCTCAAGATAGAAACAAGTCATTGGTATAGAGAATGAAGCCCTCCATAGATGCTCCACTTGGATATGCTTGGAGGATTAGCCCAAGGTGGACTACAATGTCTCTCATCTAAGAAAGTTTCATCTAACTAAGCATATAATGCCCTTATCTTATCCAAATAGATGAGGGACACTAATCAAGACTCTCTTGATCCTAATATGCTTAGCTCAGTATCGCTATAAGTGAGGAGGCACATTACATAAAAAGAAACTCGGGGATCACCTTGAAATGAAGACCTTCTTGACTTGGAGCACAAATGTCTCCTCACATCACTGACATGGAGAGGTTCGGACTTGCGAGTTCTCATGATCAACATTGAAATGAGTCTAAAGACCCTTGCCTATTTGGATCACATCTCACACTCGAGGAGATGGATGATGTTGAGAGGATTCATAAACAAGGTGAGCGACTTTAGGTTCTATAGTGTTACATTTGGAGATAGGTGATTGAAGCCAAGTTTTACATCATTGATTCAAATACTTCATTCATTTGCTTTGCTTGGTAGGCCTTGGATACATCAAAGATAATTCCAATCATTGGATCATAAGTTCTTTTCAACAACATCAACTCTTATGAGAATATGTGTTTAGAAATGATGATGAGACCTCCAAATCAAACACCACCAAAATTTGAAGAGGAGATTCATTCAAAATCAAGAAAAGAAATCAATGAGATGAAAAAAAAATGAGAACAAGTTCATTGCAATGAAGAAGAAACCAATTACTTGTTGCTATTGACTAGTTTAAAATCCATATGGAGTTATGAAGAGATGCCTGAATTATCTCCTAACATAACAGTCCACAAGCTAGCAATAAATCTTGATGCTACCCCTATTAAGCAAGCTCTTAGACGCATGCGATTAGAAATTGAACAATAAGTTATTTATGAAGTTAAGAAACTGCGATTTCATTAGGAAAAATATCCACCACTAATGTCATATATTAAGAAGAAGAATGGCCAAATTTGCATATGCATCAATTTTAAGGACTTAAACAAGGAATGTCATAAGGATGAGTTTCATCTTCCTATACTAGAGTTAATGGTGGACATCACCTCATCACATGCAGTCTTCTCTTTCATGGATGGGTCATCTGGCTATAACCAAATCAAGATATCTCATGAAGATGAAAGAAACACTACTTTTTGAACCCCAATTAGAATCTTCTAATATAGGATCTTGCCTTTCGGCATTAAAAATGTTGGTGCAACATACCAACTGGCCATGACTCAAATCTTCAATGAACTCATCCATCATCAGGTTGAGTGTTATGTTGATGATCTAGTAGTCAAGAGCAGAGAAAAGGAAGACCATCTCTTTTACTTGAGAGTAGTTTTCGAACGGTTAAGATAATATAACCTTAAAATGAATCCCAGGAAGTGTACATTATGAGTAACTTCAGAGAAATTCCTTGGATTTGTTGCCCAACACCGAGGAATAGAAATAGATCCGAAAAGATTAAAGCTATCTTAAAAATACCACCTCCTAAGAGTTTAACTCAACTCAGATCCTTCCAAGGATGGTTAGCATATCTAAAATGCTTTATCTCTAACCTATCGAGGAGATGCAAGTCATTTTCAGCACTTATCAAAAAAGATGCCAAATTCAAGTGGGATGATAAGTGTCAGCATGCCTTTGAAGACATCAACATTAGTGGTGCCTTCTAGTAGCCCTATCCCAAGTAGGCCACCATCCTCACCTTCTGCATTGGATGACTCTCTCTCGTTGGTCCAATGATGAAGAAGAAGGAGACATCTACTACCTCATCGTCATCTTCTCAAGTGAAATCCAGAAACATTGCAGCAATCTTTTGCTTCTCTTCTACATTATATCTCTTTCTCATAAAGTGAACTTGATCTCAGAACAAATCCTTTGAGTATCTCATGTGCCAACACTATCACGTTTGAAGATGAAATGATTCTCTCATAGTTTGATATCATTTGTACCCCTATGTGGTAAATGGACAAAATAGATTTCCATAACACCCACTTATTCTTTGCTCATTGGCGATCTCAATGAATCATGAACTTAGGAGGCGACAATTAGATGGAGATGTATTTTTGATGGTGCACTTTCATAAAGGGGAAACCAAGATCTATTATCAAAAGGAAGGGTTAGAATAGTTCTCCAACTACAGATGTGAGATTCTCATTATCTTCATCCAAATAATGAAAAGTCAAGTCTCTTTGATTGTCTAGTTAGCCATCACTATCGTATCAGAGCATCAACATCTTTGGGATTCTCATTGGTCATCAATTTGAGTCCTCAAAGCTTCATTTATACAAGTATACAAAGAAGTTGTTGGCCCATATTCCCAAAATCACCATCTACAAGGTTCCACGAGTAGAGAACATAGTAGCAGATTCTTTGGCCAAACTTGCCAAAGAATTGGCATGTTTGGAAGATGAGTCCATTTCAATAAGGGTCCAAAATAGACAAGTCCTATCATTTATTGATCTGAAGCTCATCGAGAGACTTCTCTCTTGAAGGAGGTTTCATTGCCAAAATGGACAAGGAATTGAGGTAACTTCATAGATTATTTGAACCGCAAACTACCTCAAGAAAAGTCACAAGCCCATCGGTGAAATAGAGCTCTCTCTCTTAATGGCTTCTATCGATATTTTGACCAAATGTAGTTACACTATTTAGACAAACATGAAGCTCATGGCGTATTAGGTACATCGTCTATCTCGAGCACATCAATCATCAGAAGATGAAGATGAAGATCAAGAGACTAGATACTCTTGAATGATTATACTACATGGATGTAGCTAGAGATGCCATCATTATTAAATGGTGGTCCTCCATTACATCCATTGGCCTCATGGCCATTGAGTGTTGTGGTACCATGTGGATGGTCATCCTCCTTCTTCAAGGTCATCTTCATCTTAGGCACCAAACTACTTTTCCAGTGGGTGCCATCACTCAAAGAGGTCATGGCTCATGTGCTTCAATTTTTCGTGAATCATATATTATATAGGTTGGGTGCCTCATAAATTATATCATAATGAATGCGCATTCAAAACACCAAGATCAATAAGCAACAATGATTGGAGATACTCCACCATCTACTACCCTAGAGAAAATGGCTTAGCAGAAGCATTCAATAAAACTCTCATCCAAATACTAAAGAAGAGTCTTGATGAGAACAGATGATAGTGGAATGAGTAGTTGGTTGAAGCTTTGTGGGCCTACCGCACCACATATCAAACTCAACTCATCTACATTTCTTATGTATGGGTCCAAAGCATTACCTTTAGAGTGATCACTAAGGATAGCATTGGTAGTAAGATCACTCTGAGGAACAAAATGCAAAGTTTGTTAGCTCAAGATTTGGAGGAAAGTTGCCTGGTAGAACCTCAGTTGTACAAGGCCAAATGATTCAAGCTCTTACTAGGTCTTTCCAAAAGGAGAACTTGTTAGTCTAGGAGACCAATTGTTCTATTGAAAGATGGGAGGCAGTTTGAACCCACTTGGGAAGGCCCTATGTCATAGAAGGCCACCAAGGAGGATCTTATCAGCTTTTTTTGATTGTAAGGGGAAGACATGCTTCCAATTAATGGGCTCTATCTAAAAAAATATTAGCCATGAAATAAATCATGTTTGAAAACAACTATTAATAAAAAGAATAAAAAATAAATTCCATTCATCAAATCTTCTCTTCTTTCAAAGTGTTGTTTGCTTATCTTGCGAATCCATCATGACATATCTAGGGTAGGTGTAAGAGTCCCCCAGTGGCATCCTATCCCTCTTTCACAACACAAACACAATCTCCTAGTGCTATTAGAATAGTTGTAAGAGAACCCAAGAGGCATCCTATTTTGATTAGCACAACTAAGTTAGGTGTGAGAAAACCCAAGCAGCATCCTTTCTTAGTAGGAATCCCCAGTTGCCATCTATGGAATCAATTCACCAAATCCCCTAGTGTGTTTTAGGTAGGTGTAAGAGTCCCATAAAGGCATCCTATTCCTTTTGACAAATGCACAAAAAAAACATAAATCTTTTATCTTGAGCTATTTGATGTGAGAGCAACCCCATGACACTCTCATTAGTGCTCTGGTGGGTCTACATGCTACCTTGATAGTATGTTACCTCAATGGCCATTTATTTGGAAGATGTGAGTTTCCACGCTTTCTTCCTAACTTTACCATTGCAAACCAATGAGCACCTTATTAGTTTGGTTCTTGTTGGTTTTTTTTAAGAAGATGTGAGTCCCCATACTTTCTTCTTGAACTAATAATCATGATCTAACTAGGCTGAGTATATTTGAGATTTAGGATAAGTCTTCCATAAGCTCCTTTCCTCTTGACCATATTTGAATCGATATATGTCTCCTTAGTGGCATCCACTCAATAGTCACCCTAGGTCATCTGTGTGAAGATAACTATCCCGAATGGTTCTTCTAGAGGATGTGAGTCCCTAAGCTTTCTTCCTAGGTTGATTATTGCAAATCGATGGGCACCTTAGGTTGGTTGATGTTCGCTATGCTGACAGTGACTCACCTGGTGGATACATCCCTCTTGGTAGATGTGAGTCCCCGTGCTTTCTCCTTGAGTTGGCAACTGAATATCTATTAGATATATGACTAGCCATGTCATTTTCTCCAGGGTTTTGGACTAAGTCCTTAGCGGCCCCATCCCTTGTAGGCATTCTATTTGGATAACATCATTTGTGACCCCATTTAGACACTACCTGAGTTACTTTTGGATTGGACAGTCCCCCTTCCTAGTAGCCACCCCTGTGGTTGGAGAATTTGTTTAACATATGCATAAATTCTCCTTAGTTTGAAATAGTAAATAGGCGATAAGCTCCTTTGTTTGATCTCTCACAAATAGGGTCCCATAACAAACTAAACAAAAAATAAATAATTAATTCTTGTGGATTAGAATTCAAGCCCCAAAAGGCATCTTATCTTTAGGGTCGGTGAGAACTCCCTATAATTTCACTGAGTTGAGATAAGTCGGCACTCACTCCATAATTAGCCTTAGGTTGGTTCAATCTATTTTTCCATGCGAGTTACGGTCATTCTACTTTGGAAGATGTAAGACTATGACGCATTCTTTCTAGGATGATTGTCACAAATTGACAGGCAGCCTTAGGTCGGGTTCGATTTATTGGCCAAAGAAACCAATCACCCTAGTGGTCTTTTGTAAGTGGAAGATGTGAGTCCCTGAGCTTTCTTCCTTTAAATTGATCATTGCACACCGAAAGGCACTCTTTTGATCGGATAGTTCTCCCATCGGCCAGGATGCTTTTTCTTTTGGTTTAGTAAATCTTAGATAGGTCTAGGCTGATATAAGCTCCTTCTTAGTGTGATCCATCATAAATCAACTGAATCCATAAAAATAAATAAATCTAAAAAATGAAATTAATCTTGACTATTTTTGAGCTAATCTAAGTCCCCCAGCGGCATTCACTCAATAGTCAGCCCTAGGTTGGGTTCAATCCATTATCTTGCCAATAAATTACCCCAACAATTGGTCTCTACCTTGGAGGATGTAAGTCTACTATGCTTTCTTCCTAGTACAGTTGCTGCATACCAAAAGGCATCCCTTTGGTTGGCTAGTCCTACTATGTGTTTAGTAGACTACCCTTTGGATTGATAAATCTGAGTTAGGTCTTGGCCTCCATGGCTCCCTTTCATGCATATGTAAACCAACAAGTCCATCTAATCAAATCTAAATTGAAACAAATTCAACCCTTTCCTAGTGGAGATTTCACCCTAGTGAGGCTCAAATCAAATCAAACCTCTCATCCACTTATGGATGACTTGAACCTGCTTCCCTAGTGGAAGGTTCACATATTCTATCCCTTAGTGGATTCTTTGCCTCTCTTATGTACTTGACATAAGTAGACTCACATTGCACTATGCTCTGGATTCTTTCTACTCCTTGAGTTAGGGATAGATTGTTTCTGTCAGTGCTTGAGATCGGTCGATATTGTTAATCATTTCGGTCAACCAATATGTGTGGTGTTCCTTTGTCACACCACTGGGCTTGTTGACCTCATTTTTAGAATGAGCTCAACCTCCATCTTAGACATGGACTCTCTTAGACTTTAAGAGTTCCTTAGTCTTAAGACACATCTAGTGATTTGGACACTCAAAACCCAGAGACTTAGAAGAGTTAGCCATAGAATAGGTCATGCCTTGGGGTGTTTGAAAATTTTCCACCCTTAGCTTGAACCACTCCTCACCTTCCTTCCTTCAAGTCAAGCTCCAAATCAATCTTATTTGATTTTCTCCAAATTCAAATCAACTCCATATGATTGAAATCCATGATTGAAATCCATGGTTGAACTCGATGATTAAAACCCATGAATGAAATTTCAAATTTTGAACTTTTCTTAAGTCCTTAATCCTCTCTTAAGGACTTAGCCAAAATAATCCTCAAATCAAACCAAATCCTTAAAATTTTCTCATAACTCATTTATATTCTCACTTATATTCACATATATAAATGAAATATAAATACAAATCAATCAAATCAAAATCTAAATATTAAATTCTAAATTTAAAATCCTTCTTAAGTCCTTAATTTTCCTGTTAAGGACTTAGCCTAAATCATATCTAAATCAATTCAAACTCATGAGATTTTTTCATAACTCATTTAAAATCTCATCTATATTCACATATATAAAAGAAATATAAATACAAATCAATCAAACTAAATTAAAAAATCAAATCCAAAACTCAAAAATTTCTGAAATCCTTTTGAATTTCTTATTAAAGGACTTAGCCTAAATCATGTTCAAATCAATTCAAATTCATGAAATTTTCTCATAACTCATTTATATTTCCATTTATATTCACTTAAATAAATGAAATATAAATTCAAATCAATCAAATCAAATTCAAAATTCAAGCTTCGAACTCCAAAATTTCCTAAGTCCTTTAAATTCTCTCTTAAAGGCTTAGCCGAGAAAATCACTTCAAATTCATCAAATCATCCCATAATCCATTTATATTCTCATTTATATTCACATATGAAGTATAAATTCAAAAAATCAAAATTAATTCCAAAAATCAAACTCAAATCCATTCAAAATCCAACCTAAGCCTTTCAAGTCAAAATCTTGAACTTAGCCAAATCAACTTCAATCAAGCCAAACTCTTGATTTTCTTTCATGATTCAATCAATATTACAATCATGAATCAATATAAATATAAACTTCAATCACTTAAAAAACTCAATTCAAAAAATGCTAAAATCCATTTCATCACCCTTTGAACTAAATTGTCAAATGAATCAAAACCCATTTGACTTCAAACCAATGGATTTATATTTCAATCATAAGTCCATATACAAGTTCAATCAAACTCAAATCAAGCTTTGACCAAGCCATTTGACCACTTGCTCACTTGACCCAAAGTGACCTAAAATTTTATGAGCCAAATTCTAATCCTAACCAAATTGGATTGAATCAAACTCACCTATGCCTCTCATCATGATCAACAATCATCATGAGATGATCAATCAATCAAATTAGGTCAACCAAGTCAAACTGGGTTGACAAGTCAACACTTGCCAAAATGAAACCTAACATAGCCAAAATCCACCATAGGCCAAACTAATTGAAACCATTGATCTAAGTTCATTCATGAACTATGTTTGAACTTGACCAAGTCAACATTCAAGCCTAACCTAGCCCAATTGGCCACTTGACCCAAGTTGACCCAACTTGACCTAAAAAGTCAAAATGTCAAAACTTGAAACAAATTGATTGAAACTAATGGGTCAAGTTCATTCCAAATCACTTGTTGAACTTGACCAAAATCAATTGGCCAACTAGACCTAACCTAGCCTTGAACTTGACTTGACCTAAGGGTCATGTTGAGCCAAATTCAAACTTAACCAAAATTGATTGGAAATAAAGATACCAATCCACTTCATATGACTAACCAAACTAAACCTACCCATGACCTCAAATGGGTCAAATTGGATCAACTTGACCCCATTTGACCTAAATGAAGTCATATGAACCAAATTCAAACCTAAACCAAATTGAATCAAACCAAAGCCACATTTCAAATGGTCATATGAACTACCAACCCTTGGTTTGACACAATTAGACCAATTGGTCAACTTGACCCAAGTTGACCCATTTGACCTAAATGGGTCAACATAAGCCAAACCATACTAAATTAACTCCAAATCCAATGAAGCTTGACCAAACCTATTTTCTCAACATACCCAACATATCCAAATTCAAAAATCAACCAAATGACCATTCTACCCCTAGGTAATAGAACAAATCTTGGTCAAATCCATGGGGAATTTGGTCAATTCCTCTTCACACCTATTTAATACTTTCCTAATAGGTCAAGTAAACCCTATGGAGGGTGGTGCACCCAACCCAATGGGTTTGGGTCAGCTCAACTTGACCCAAGGCCAAAATTTAGCACATGGCTCAAATTGGCCACATGAGAATCATGCTCCCACTCAATTTTGAGCACATGGGGAGTTACCACTCCACTCCTTAGCCCAAGCTGACCATGTGCAAATATTTAATAGATCAAACAACCAACTGGCTAATGTAAATTGGATGAAAATGGCAAGTGAAGCTTCGATCATCCGATTTCCTAAGGGGGAGATATACTCCCCCTAATTCACTTCAATTCAATAGAGCCAAATTTTGAGTAAGGGAGAGTGTTGTCATTGAGAGTTCTAAGCTCTCTAGAGGATTTTTTCATTCTTGGTTTCCTTAAGCAAAAATAGGGAGCTCCAAAATTTCAACTTCCACTACACTCAATTCAACCAAATTCCTTTTGCACACTCCACTGAGGGTCAAGTCGAGCTTGCCAAGCCCTTTCCAAGAGGTGGGGAGACTCACTTCAAAGCTGAGGAGGGGTTGGTCCAAATCTATCCACTCAACCTCATAAACTTTTACCAAAGCTTGTCTCACATGAAGCTCCTCCAAGGAATCGGCGTGATCACCTCCATGAGGTATGGCATTTTATCACTAAACTCAATGTGTGTGGAGCTTTGTGAAAGAAATTTTGACCACATTTTGATAGATGTGCTTGCCATTGGTTAGATGGTGTGTGCAAGATTCCATCCCAATCCGAGCTCGATCGAGCTCAGATCTTCCCTTTAAAAGTGGATGGTCTCCATTATTCCTAAGGGAAGAACAACGATGATCTCTAGCCATCCATTCATGCATTTTGGATTGACGGTTGAGATTAAATCTAATTTTATATCTTATTTTATCCTTTTAAAATTAATTAAATCCCATGGATTTGATCTTGAGCGAGGAAAAGGCATAAACCACGCCATGCAGTGCTATGATGTGATGTTTAAGTGGCCACTCAATGAACTACGAGTGTAAAGCAAAACCATATGCGGTTGTGTCTAGGATTAAGAATTAGGTTTATTTAATTAATTAATTACTTAAACTTCAAAAATTCATATCTCTCTAAAGAAAAATAAAATAATATGAGGTAAATTTCCACTGAAAGATAATTCAATCTAAAATATTTTAAAATTGGTTTTAATGGATTTTGAATATTGTCTTTCTCTAATTTTATCTTTTATTAGAAATCTTAATTTCTAATTCTATAATTAATTCTTGATTAATCTCAAACTTCTTGAGTGTATTTTTGGGGATGACTTCTACCTCCCTAATTTTCTTGGGATTTATTGGTGCCTTAGTGGGAAATTGCTTAATTTCATTACCTAATATGATTAATATTAAGGGTTTGATTAGTGGTTTAACTCTTTGTTAGTTGATTAAGGTCTGTTTCATGAATAGGAGGTTTAGGGAATAATTTTGGGGCATTTCTAAGCTATTCCCTAAACCCCTTTTCTTTCTTAATCCTCTCTTAATTAAGGGAATTCACTAATTACCCTCTTAATTAATTTCTTAAAATTCTAAAACTTTTAACTTAATTAATCTACTTTGGGTAGATGCTTAGGTGAGAGCCTAAGTTCAATTAAAATCAAAACTCAACTCATATGTGTGAGGGTGTTTTTTGAAAGTTAAACCCCTTAGCTTAATTAATCATTAATCATGAGCAAATTGCATTAGGCCTTTCTTCCTAGGTGCATTACAAATTTAAATTCCTTGTGAGGTTTTATGTCATCTCATTTGGCTCATAATTATTTTGGTTAACTATGCTAAGGTGGTATAGGTAAGGGATAATTAACATGTTTAATTGATACCTTAACCTAATCAAAATATATAATGAATCTAATCTTTTAAAAATTAAACAAAATATCAAACACATGTGAGAATGGGTTAGGAACAGTAAATGCAATTCACATTTTCAAAATTCAATCAAATTCTAAATAAAAAAATCATATTAAACAAACTTTGATTTACTTTAAGCTATCTTATTTCATAACATTGTCTTTAGGATTTAATTAAAGTGAATGTGTTTACATGCTTTCATTGCTTTAGTTCTTCCCAACATGCTAAATATGTGTGTCATATGGTTTCATGCATCCATGCTTTTCAAAATCAAATTTAAAATGAAAATGTTTCCTTTATGTCAAATTGCATGTGTTGGCTAAAGTAAGAATATGAGTGGCTATTATCACTATTAAATTCAAATTATTTTCAAAAAACATATGAATCAATTATCAAAACTAAAGTGTGTTACTTATATCTTACTTATAAGTTTGCATGTGAGTAAAATATAAGATGTGCTTAGTGTAGGTCTTCCTTCTCTTCTCTTTTAGTATAGTTTTCAATAGGATTTGACAAGGTGTATGGTTCATTTGAAAAGAACCTAACACTTGCCTAATTCCATATCCTATTTATTCCTATACTATTACTTTAGAAGGATACCTATGCTTGCACATATAAATTGCATAAAGAAAAGTAAATCAACCAACACCAACTTTGCATTCTTTATTTTCCATTAATTTCTTTTGTACACATACTTGTGTTTAAGGAAAGTGGTATATTAGTCCCAACTTGTGAGGCTTTAAGTAGCCCTAAGTAGGTCTTGTACCTTACACCTCTGGTTAACAATGCTCATACATTCATTTTTTGCATATGAAAGTTGGATAAGAAATCCCTTTGCTACTTAATGAAAATCATGCATCATAAACTTTAAAATTTTCTTAAATGAATTGCTTAGCATGCATCATAATGTGTGTTAAATATTCTCATTTGTATGTATAGATATGCTTAGGACTCATTCATATGCATGTTATACTTGTTGGGAAAGAAATGAAGTGATGTATGTTTTATTAATTTAGTTTATTTTACTTAATCTTAAAATGCCTTTCTTTTAAATGGGTATGTTTAGAGTTTATCTAAACTTAAGATTAATTAAAACACTTAATTAAAACATTAATTAAACAAAAAATGAATCCACTTTAGAAATTACTTGTTAGGGAAGGAAAGAGAAGTTCTCTTCTCTTTCCCTCTTATAACTTAGTAATTAATTGTAGGATTCACTTGAACTTAATCAAAACATAAAATAAAATTAACCCAATAATTAAATCACTTAAATGAATCCCTCCTCTAAGTTGAACATTCTTCACACTTAGAAAATTCTAACTTAAAGCCATAGCCAAGCATACCACACAAACCTCCAAAGCACACACATTAGGCTAAGTCACCACTTCTAGCTTTAGGTTAGGGCGGTGCATGGTTTGATCCTTACTTTTTATTTTATCATATATGGTTTATTCTAGATGTTAAGATATATTTGCATAGAATGAATGGTAGGGCGATCTTAGTCTAACCATTGTCTTCTGAGGATTATGCTTATAAGACTATAATAAATAAAGATATAAATGCTTTTTGTGCGGTGCTTATACCCTAAGCATAATCCAATAGGCAAGGTGGACTTAGTCACCCATGTGTTGGGTGATAAGTTAAATATACATGCTTTGGATTTGGTGGTTTGTTTAGCTAACTTTTATCTTGCAAGTTTTAGCTAGATTTACATTTTCTTTTCATGTAATTTTTACAATTAGGATTTTAGAATGATTGTATGGGGATAAGGATGAGAATTGGTCATAAGATCTCATCTTATGCACCGTGTGAAACCTTTGGAGAATCCACCTTCCAACCATCCAAAAGAAGGAATCAAAGAAAGAAGAAAAGAAGAAGAAAGAAGAAAGTACAAAAGAAGAATGAAGAAATGAAGTTTGAAGACCCCCATAATAATGAATTTCTTATTTAATTGTATTTCATTCATTTGTAATCCGGATTGTATAAAGGTAGAGCTCGGCTACCCAATTTTTTTTGGTTTTGTGCGGTGGTACCAAACCACAATGGCCTCTTATTCTTTTGTGATTAGCTTTATAAAGTGATTGATGATTTATTTAGCTTGTACATTAAGTGGCATCCTTTCCTAGTTTCTTCTTGCTTTATGTATGGCCGGATGTGGATTAGGCTCTAGGAAAAATAAATTTTCTACCAAATCTAATAATTCAAAACTAAAAAAGAACTCATAACTTCACTAAAGCTTAGGCTAAAATCAGATAAAAGAATTAACTTACTAGATGAGTACTTCTTATATAACATCATGCACAAATGCATATTATTTTCACTCTTGATTGGAGAGCTTCCACCTTTGCTAGAAACTTGGCTTGACCTTTGAGAGCCATGGTGGAAACACACCTCCTTTCTCATTGATTTTGGCCAATAATCTCATTTCTCATGCATTAGGCATATGAATCTATTAGCTGAGTCAAAATGATTGTCAAAAATAAAAAAATAAAATGAAATCTGAATTGCATTAGATTTAGGTCATTTGAAGCATGCCCCATGATCTAGTCTCTTTAGAGTGAGTTTAAGGACTTAGTCTCTTTCTAAATAAATAACTACCTAGCTATCTTGCATAAAGCATATGACTTGCCTACATGAATTTAAAATCATAGGAGGAGTTAGTTGGCACCACCAGAGGTTGTAAGTCCAAGCGTTAAGTGGTTTGTTTTATCTTGGAGATAAACCAAATACCCATTTCTCTTAGATTTAGGTTGTGCTTTTGGCCTCGCCAAAAGCTCCCTAGAGGTTGAGGTTGCTTCTCCCTTCCATGGGCCATAAGCATAAATCCTCACCTCTTTGCATTTTCATAATCTTGTGTTGTAGAAAGCCCTAAATTTCTAATAAAAATTCAACTCAAACAAATTAAATCAATTTCAAAATGTAAAGCCCATCAACCATAGATAGTTTGAGATGCTCGCTAGGTTTCCTACCATCGTGAGCATCTCTTACTTATCTTCATTTGACTTCGATAATAACTCTCTCTTTGATCAATCCCATTTGATCTTTTGAAATAAACTAATTGATTGATAGTCTTACCTATTGAAATCCTTAGAGATAATGATTATTTACCTTAATCGAGAGTATTCTTAAGCGATCTCATTCCTTAGAATGTAATTAACTATGGGGGCTTGCCCCTGTAAGGAACTTAACGAACCCAGTTTAAAATAAACCCTACTTTACTTTTTTCATGTAAAGTAGGAGAAGAATCTTTGGTACACATGTAGAACCATTATCTTTAAGAGTCCTTGTTGAGGTGATTAGGTCTATTGTAGAGTGGTGACTTCTATCTTTCAAGATAGTACACCTATCCTCAATGTCATACCTGATAACCCTCAATAAAAACATCTGACGATCTACGTGGTGTTAAATGCATAAAAATAAGAGATGTATATTCCCAACTTCATTTTATCCCTCATAAAGTGAAGATGAAAGTATATATCTTATTCTTTAGAAATATAAAAATTTCACCACAATGGTTCATATGGCTTAGGAAGAGAATTTGGAATATTGAGTTAATCATGGGTTTCAATCATTTGGAATTTGGAATTGATTTATGATTTGGAATTTGATTTGAGATTGGATTTGATAATTGAGAAAATCAATTGGATTGGGGTTTATTTGGATTTGGTTAAGTCTAAGTCCATAAGCTAAAATCAAAGGGCTTAGGAAGGGATTTAGAGTTTTAATTTGGTGATGGATTTCAATCATTGGGTAGTTGGATTTGATTTTGGAATTTGATTTCGAATTTGAGGTTTGGTTAGAAGTGTCTTAAGACTAAGAAATTAAAGGGTTTGGGATAGAAGTGTCTTAAGACTTAGCTCAAATTAAATCAAAATCAATTAAAATTCAAGAAATTTTCTCATAACCCATTTATATTCTCATTTATATTCCCATATATAAATGAAATATAAATTCAAATCAACCAAACTAAATCAAAAATGCAATTCCAAGTTCAAAATATTTCCAAAGTCCCTTAATTCTCTCTTAAGGACTTAGCCTAAATCATGTTCAAATCAATTCAAACTCATTCTCACAACCCATTTATATTCTCATTTATATTCAAATATATAAATGAAGTATAAATTCAAATCGTCCAACCAATCCATTCAAATCCAAATAAAAATCTTTCCTAAGTCTTTTTTATTCTCTTAAGGACTAGAAAATTAACTTCACTTAATACTTGAAATTTTCTCATAACATTTATATTTTCATTTATACTCACATGTATACATGAAATATAAATTCAAACATCAAAACCAAATTCAAAACTCAAACTCAAATTCACAAATCTAACCTAAGCAAGATAAATCTTGAACTTAGTCAAATCAAATCAAATCAAGCCAAATCTTGATTTTCTTCTGATTTATTCAATCCTTCAATCATGAATCTAAATATAAACATAAACTTCAATCATCAAACCAAAACTAAATTCACATGTTCACCCTTTTGAACTTAAAATTGTCAAATGAATCAAAACCCATTTGACTCCAAATCTCTTGCAAATGGATTTATTTTTCAATCATAAATCCATATGTGAGTTCAACCAAACTTGAATCAAGCCTTAATCAAGTCAACTAAACCCAATTGGCTCACTTGGCCCAAAGTGGCTAATTTGACCTACATGAATCAAAATTCAATTCAATCTAAATCAAAGTGAATTAATCCAGCTTAAACATCATGTCATATTTGTTGATCATTATAGGTTAACCAGTTGACCAAGTCAACCCTTTAACCTACATGAACCCAAACTAGACAAATTGTAACCTAAACCAAATTTATTATAACCAATGGCTCAAGTTCACTCCAAATTGATTATTGAACTTGAACAAAGACTTAATTAAACTCAATTTGATTAATTGGCCAACTAGACCCAACTTAGCCAAATTGACCATGAACCCAACTTGACCTAAAAGGTCAAATCAAACCAAAATTGATTGGAAAAAATGATACCAATCTATTTCAAATGATCAACCAAACCCAAACCAAGCCATGATTCAAGCCAATTTGGTCAATTGATCAAATCAACTTAGCCCAAATTGACCTAAAGGATCAAATTCAAAATCCAAATTAAATCCAACTTAAACCAAATTAATTGAAATCAATTGAACCAATATACTCCAAATAGTCATTTTTACTTGACTCAACTCTTGGTTTGACCCAATTTGACCAATTGGTCAACCTAACCCATTTTGACCTGATTTGACCTAAATGGGTCAAATTAACCCAAATTAAACTAAATAAACTTTAAATGATATGAAGTTTGGTCCAACTTGCTTTTGCGTCATTTCAAATCTGCCCAAATTGAATTTAGTGCTAAATGACCACTTTTCCCTTGGGTCAAGGGCATCCCATGAGAAAAGATACTTTTCCAAGTGGTCATATTCCATTCTCAGCCACTTGTCACTCATCCATTGGCCAACATAGGCACCAAGGACACTGATTTTCTGACCCAAGGAGTGGTTGGGATAGCCATGACTCATGGGGAGGTGAAATCACCTCACATTTCCCATTGGAACACTTGGCATGAAGGACACTCACCTCCCCTTGGCTAGGACACCCACTTGTACTTCATGAAAGCCACTTTCCATGCCTTAGCCAACCATAGGGAGCTACCTAGGATGATTCACTTCCATTCCCAATCACCCCAAGCCAAGTGACATGAGTTTAGAGCCAAAAGTTTAAACAAAAAATGAAAAGGTTCATTTTTTGGGTCACTTTTGATTCTAAGGCTTTAGTGGCTGAAGGAAACCCTCATTCCTCTAATTCTCCCTCTCCTAGAGCTCCCAAAGCCATTAGTAATCACCCCCACTTCATTTTGGGGAGAAATACTTCAAAACCAAGTGGATTTTGATGAAGAAATGATGATCACAGGAGGAAACTTCATTTTGACGTCAAGGTGAGGATCTAAGCTCAGTCCAAGGCTTCTTCCCTCACTCGAAAGCACGCTCGAGTCACCACCATCACTGGAAATCATCCCTAGTGAGGTAACCTTTAAAAACTATAGCTGGCCTTAGGATCTTTCATTTTATGATGTATTTTTCACAATTTTTAGGAATCTACCCTAGATAATCCCGCATTTTTACTTTAAATAATCCCAATTAGAAAATATAATTTTTTCAGTGTGAATCGACATGAAAATGAGTCCATTTGGATAAATTTTTACTTAGAAAACCCATTTTTTTCATTTAAAAAAAACCTATCTTTTATGTTCATCGTCGGTGAGGCTACTAATCCAATCCGGTTCATGGAATTGGATCGCGATGGTGTGATCGCTTCGTGATCTAAAATCCGATCGGTGGTTTTCATGATTGAGGACTCAAATCTCAAATCATCCTGAGATCGCCTCGATCACACAATTTTCGACCATTTGATTGATTGATGTCCAGACAGCAGAGTCAGGTCACTTTCCATGCATTGACCTCATTTCACCCATAGATGGACGCCAAATCATGGCGCATGGTGCGTGTGTGCCATCATCCATTCATCATGTGGCGCCATGTGCACTGTCAGGATTTTCTAATTTAAAAATTAATTAAAATCACCTAAAACTTCAAAAATTCATAGAAAATAAAATATATAACCAAAAATTGCAAGCAAGAGCTCGTTGGATTTGTCTTTCAAGAAGAATTCAATAAGCCCAAAATCCCCAAATTTCACTGAATATTTTGAGCTTAATTTGAGTTTTAGTAAAAATCAAATTTCTTTAATTAAACTAAAAATACATGCTAGATTAAGTTGAAATTTTCAGAGATTAAATTTGATAGTAAAAGACACCTACTGTAAAAATTTCAAGTCAAAATGACCTTTGGATGAAAATCACTTAAATCAATTGAAACTTCAAAAATACATAACTAAATGTAGAAAAATTAGAAAAATATGAATGAGGCTCATTTTAAAGATAATTTAGAGGAGAATCCAATAAAATTATTTCTAATTGAGTTTGAATAGTAATTTTCTTAATTAGGGTTTATTTGAAAATTTAATGACCTTAATTAATCCTTAATGACTTCATTTATTAATTCTAAACTTCTCAGTGGGATGACTCACCTCTCCCTAATTTTCTTGGAATTTATTAATGAGTTAATCGGGAAATTAATTAATGAATCCCTAATCACTCT